>PVIJ01023956.1:0-13242 GCA_004024925.1 Scalopus aquaticus
CCATCACCCCACCATCACCACCACCACAAGGCGCTAAGGTTGCCCTACTAAGGATGTGGGAGGGAGAGATTTGAAAGTTACTTGGTGAATAGCACTGATGGCCTCTACGGCATTTTCTCCCAGCTCGCCTGTAGTTCTGGAAGTCACATGGAATGGCAGGCTGTAAAAGAACCTTAGAGACAAGCAGCATCCACCAAGGTCGCAAAGATGGCAGGTTTCAGGGAGGCTGGAGCCAGGCCCGCCCTCAGATCTCTCTGTGGTTTCGTCTGCAGCAGGGGTAGGACCTTCCTCCTCTCCCCTGGAGGCGGACTTTCCTTAACGCTCCCCCACCCCCAGAGTTGACCAACTGTGTCCTGGCTGTTGCAGTCCTGCAGCACCACCCCCGAGAATTAACTTTCTCCCTTCCCAGGGGTCGTCTCAGCTGGGAAACAGGTAGAGGGGGAGGTGTGTGTGCTCCGCGGCCCCCCGGCCCTGCCAGCCAGCACAGCGTTGCCTCCATGTCTCACCGGAGCTTAGTACCTCATCGTCTCCCAGATGCCTTTGCAGACCGCCCTGCCCCACGGCCCCATCTGCTCTCTGCAGCGGCACTTTGACATAAAGGGCCACTTGTCACACCTGAAACTCCGAGCCTCAGGGGCGTGTGCGGGTCAGGCACCTGCCCAGGCACTGTGACAGGCTCTGCACATTGGCCAGGCCCTCTGAGAGGGCCAGGGAGCTCTGACTTGGGAGGCACATGCGTGGTACTGAAACATTCTGCAAGCCAGCCAGACTCACCTTCAGGGTGACTGCCACGCTCAGGTGGCCCCCTCAATCTCTGCTTAGAAGATGCGAGAGACCTGATTGCCCCTCCCAGTACAGGCCAGTCCGGAGGACAGACGTCGGGAGCTGGGGGAACTGGGAGCAGGGGGCTGCTTGCGACTGTGGCTGCGAGCACAAGGGGCTCTAAGGGCTTACTGAAAGAATTCAGGTCAACGGTTTGCAGACATTTGGGTAATCAGAGTCATCTGTGACTGCTTGGCAGTGGACAGTAATGTGAACACTGCGGCCACCAACAGAGCGCGAGACCCACGTGTAGCGGCGCCTTCCAAACCAGAGTTTTAATAGATGCAAAAATCCTCAACAAAATACTAGTGAGTTGAGGGCCTCCCTGGTGGTGCAACGGGCTGGGTGCAGCACTGTGGAGCTGTCGGCGGCTGCGTGAGTGAGATGCCCAGCCGAGGAGAATCTCACATGGCACAGCAAACCTCTCCTGTCTCCCCGCTGCTCAGCAGTGGATTTCAGTGGATCTGCCTGTTCTGCTCTCCACTGTGTCTCTGGTGAACCCTCTCGCCACCCCATGCCTCTGGCCTGCACCCCAGTTTGTATGCAAAAATAAAAAAATCTTAAAAAAAAAAATACTAGTGAATTGGACGATATGTAAAAAGGATTCTGTACAATGACTGACTGGTTCTCCAGAGGTCTGTCTCGATGCTTTATTCACACAAGGGTAGTGTGCTACCAGCCATGTTCAAAACACCAAGAAGGCGGGCAAGTTTCCTCCGTGTGCTCCCCACGCACACAGGGAAGGACACACAGAAGGCGTCCCCCAGGAGGGGGCTGGGAAGCCTGCGTTGCAGCAGACACTTGTGGCTCAGTTTGGGGCCATTTGTATTCACTACTTAAAAATCAATCACCAGGGCCTCCCCGGTGGCGCAGCGGTTAAGCGCTGCGCTGTGGAGCTGTTGGCAGCGGCGACGCGAGTTCGACACCCGGCCAGGGAGCTGCCCACAGGGCGCAGCAGACCTCCCCTGCCTCGCCCGCTGCTCCCCTCAGCAGTGTGTTTCCGTCCATCTGCCTGTTCTGCTCCCCGCTCCGTCTCTGGTGGACCCTCTCGTCGCCCCACGCCTCTGGCCTGTACCCCAGCTTGTATGTATAAATAAACAAAAAAATCTTTAAAAAAAAAAAATAAATAAAAATAAAAAAAAATCAATCACCAGGGGCCTCTCTGGGGGCAAAACTGGTTAAGTCTCAGCCTATGAAGCTGTCTGCAGCCATTGCAGCATGAGTTCGATCCCCGGCCAGGGAGCTTCCCACAGGGCGCAGCAGACCCCTCCTGTCGCCCTGCTGCTCCCCTCAGCAGTGGATTTCAGTAGATCCACCTGTTCTGCTCCCCACTGTCTGGTGACTCCTCTCACCCTCCTCCCCCAACCTCTGGCCTACACCCCAGCTCTTGTATGCATAAGTCAGTCTTCAAAAAGAAAAGCAATCACCAAGTGCAACGGGGTGTCTGGAGAGCGCGCCGTCACGGGACTGGCGACCAGAGGCAGGTCTGGAGGCGGAGCAGCGTTCACTGTCCGGTTGCTTTCCGCCCTGACGTCCTCCCATCCACTTCTCCCCGAACTGCAGCTCACTGAGAAACTTCCCAGCACTGGTGGGGGGCTGCCCGCCTCTCCAGGGCCTGACAGCTGTACTCCTCTTTTAAGGCTAAGTTCAGCAGTTACTTGCTTTGAGGTGTCCTCTTCACGCTCCTGCCATCCTTGCTCTAAGACATGGTGTCTAGCTGGTTTTCTGGTGACATTTAACTGGATTTCCCAGGAAGCAGACTCGAAGACAAAAATTGGAGTGCAGGTAAATTAGGAATTAAGAGGTGTGTAAGGGAGGAGTGAAGTCGGACAGAAGTGGGGGTGTGAGGTAATCCCGCAGGGAGCTCTGATGCTCAGATACCCTTCAAAGTTGCCCCAAGTTACCTTGAGAGGGACAGGACCGTCACCCCAGCCCATTAAACATGGGTAACTGGATACGGGCCACCCAGGAAAGGGGGCGGCCTCAGCTAAGGCAGCTCTCCTACAGCAGTTGGGGGGAGTCCGTTTCTGAAAGAGACACCCCACCGTGCTGGTCTGTAAGCCAGCGAATGCACAAGAGCAGGTTTGATTCCCTGGGACAAAAAGCTGAGAGCGCCCCGGCTGCCAAGGCGGGGGCTGGCGAGGCTCTTCCCGCACCAAGAACCAGGCTCGCTGCGAGCTCGCCCAGTCCCGCAGCAGCCGGGAGATGAACATTCCCTCCCATAAGAGGGCCAGGGAGCCTCAAAACCCCTGAAAAGTTTAACCCCCACTTAGCAACCACAACGAAGGAGAAAGATTTCATTCTGAAAGACACGAAATTTCTTAGTAACTTTTTAACTTGTTTTTCCAAGCAAATGAATACTTTTATTAACATGGTAATTTGTTTTTTACACATGGTAGGGTTTTGACCTCAAATACTTGTCAGGTCTGCTACTCAAATGAACTTAGAGTTGGACAACTTAGGAACCTTTAGCTACCTGGTCCCTGTCAAGTTTAGGGTCCAGTGCGAACAGCCCCCGCTTTCCTCCCCAGACCCTCGAGGATGCCTGCGAATCTCTCGGACTCCCCTGAAACGCGTCAGGGTGTTACTGAGCTGGCACAGAACTCAAGACCTCGCCTCCCGCTCCAGGTTCCGCGTTAAGTTGCCCAAACGAAAGGACCGTACGAGCTACATTGGATAGTGTGTCACAAAAGATTTAAATTTTGAACAAAATACATCTCTCCTCCTTTAGTCTCACAGAGAAAGTGAAGTCCCCAAACACACACGGCACCATCTTCCGACCCATCAGTCCTCCAGCCACACCAGCTCCGTGCACACTCCCAGATGAAGTCTGGCCCCTTCCTCAGCCTTGGCTGCTGCTGCACGGAGTCAGCTTCGAGCAGTGATGGGGCTCCTTCAGCACCTCCGGAGATGGAGGACCCCCACTCCGAGGCGCACATGTCACACACAGACCCGAAGTTCCAGGGAGCTATCAGGTCACACGAGAAAGAGCAAAGCACCTCAAAATTTAGAAACCACCAAGGCCCGGGAACAAATGTGACCGCCGCAGGCGTTTACAATCCAGGACTAATTCTCCTAAGTGAGAGACCTTCCCAGGGAAAGTCACCTCTCCGAACAGAACAGTGAACAGTCAAAACTCATATCGAGGTCATCAACCACAGACGGTAACAGAAACGTAGTGTCAGGGTGGGCAGTGGCGCAGAAGGAAAAGGAGAGAGAGAGAGAGAGAGAGAGAGAGAGAAAACAAAGGCTCTCTGGTTTCAGCTTCTCCAGGGTGTCAGCCAATCTCCATCAGAGGACCAGAATCCGTTGGCTGCGGACCTAAAGCACAATGGGCAGAAACTCGAGGTTAATCCCGAGGGGACCCCCAGCCCCCGCCACGCGGAACGCCACCTCCTCCCGGTCTCCCAGCAAAAGCTGGCCCCGCGCCGCAACGCTTCCCTCGGGGGTTCCGGGCGCCCCCGCGAGCCCACGACACTCGGCTGCCCGTGGCCGGGCTCAGCCGCCCCCCGGCGCCCCCCGCCGCCCCCCGGCGCTCACCGCCGCCGCTTCACGCCGACTCGCTCTTCTCTATCCGCCGCACCAGCTGCACCAGCATCTCGGCCATCTTCGCGATCTCCTGCGCCTTCTCGTCCGCCTTCTCGCCGCGCGTGGGGCCCGCGCCGCCGCCGCCCGCGCCCTGCAGGTGGTTCAGCGCGCTCTCCTCCGAGGCCTCCACCTGCGTCTGGATCTGGATGAGCATGTTGTCCATCTCCCACAGCTTGCTGCGGTTGCGCATGTAGGCGCGGCCGTGCTCGCGCGTGAGCGCCGCGATGTCCTCGCGCATCTCGTGGATGACGGGCAGCAGGAACTGCTCGAAGTCCTCCTCGGGCTCCAGCACCTCCACCTCCTCGGGCTCCGCCAGCTCCACCACGTCCAGGGGCCGCATCGCGCCGCGCTCCAACGCGCTCTCGACGCCTGCGGGAGACGGGGGCACCGCGCGGCGAGCGAGCGCGGCCGGGACCCGCGAGCAAACTTTCGCCCCTTTTAAACTTTTCGCCTCGGGAAGCCCCGGCGAGAGGCGACTTACGAGCAGGGAAGCGGCGAACAAAATGGAGGCCCCGCCGTCAAGCAGCGCCCCGCCTGTGGCGGCCCCTTTTACGACGCGGCGCGCCGCTTTACGGCCGCGCCGCGGAGACCACGGCCGGCGGGCGCGCGCACGTCCCGGGGCGCCGCGGGTGGTGCCGGCGCGGCCGCGGGCGCGCACGCTCGCGCTCCGGCCCCGCCCCCTCCCTTGCCGCGGGCCCGCCCGCTGCCGGCCGAGTTGGGGTGCGCGCTCCTGGCGCCCCCTGCCCGGCGGGGCGTCTCGGCGCGGAGCGCGCACAGACGCGGGGAGCCGCGGGAGGCGCCGGCTGGAGTGGCGCGGCGGCGCTGGGTGCACGCTGCCCTCCCGGGCTGGGGGCGGTGCTCCGGCGGGGGCCCCTACTGGGGGCGGCTGCGCCCAGCCCTGCCCCGCGCCCGGCCCTGAGCCCGCGCCCTGCTGGCTGCCCCGCTGGCCCGCCCGAGGGTGAAGGCCGAGCTCCGCGCAGGCGGCGGCAACCCGACGGCCCCGGGCGCCCCAGGCCGGGCCCTGAGGGCCCTCCCTGTCCAGGGCGAGCCCCTCGGCTTTCAGTGTCCACTCCAGTGTCCGCCAGGCCCGGGGCTTCTGGGCCTGGGACGCGGCCGAGCAGCCTGGCGCCTTATACGCTCCAGGGCCTCCGCCGCCTTCTCGGCCGGCTCCACGTCCTGGTGCCCGGGCACACCCCCAAGATTTAACATTCGCGCAGCACTAAACTTTCAGGAATGGCCAGTTCACTTCGCTGCCAGTTGACCAGTCACAAGAAAGTGATGGAAGTTTCAGGAGTCCTGCCCGCGTAGTGGCCAGGCCTCGGCTTGTGTCCTCTGCCCATCAGAGCCGAGGTCTGGTTTTGTCGGTGCGGAGAAACCGAGGGGCGCAGGGTACTTGGGAATCCTGTGCTTTCTGCTCAGTTCTGCTGTAGCCAAAAATGGCTCAAAAAATTAAGTCAACGTAAGAGGATAAAACGTAAATAGCCCCCAAGAGGAGGCTGTTGTCCAGGTCGCGCTCAGCCAGGCCCTGCCCAGCCCGTGTCTCCAGGGCAGAAGGCGCAGGGCCCAGGGTCCCCACTGGGCCTGCTGGGCCCCAGTCTGGTTCTGCTTTGATGAATTTCTGTTTTTTCATAGTTTTATCTCCTTCCTTTGGTTGATTCTATGTTCCCTTTTTAACTTCTTAGGTTATACTTTTAATTTTTTTTTCAAAGATTTATTTATACATACAAGCTGGGGTACAGGCCAGAGGTGTGGGGCGGCGAGAGGATTCACCAGAGACAGAGTGGGGAGCAGAACAGGCAGATCAGAAATCCACTGTTGAGGGGAGCAGCGGGCGAGGCAGGAGAGGTCCGCTGCACCATGTGGGATTCTCCCTGGCTGGGCCTCGAACTCACATTGGGCAGGGCCGACAGCTCCACAGTGCAGCGCTCAACGGCTGTGCCACCAGGGAGGCCCAGGTTATACTTTTTAAATGAAAAATTTTTTTAAGGAGCATTGGTTTATAGCATGTGGCTTTCAGATGTGCGTCATTATTAACCACCATCTGTATGGAATACTCTGTCACTGCTGCCCAAGTCCAGTCCACCTTTGCTCTAGGGCGGTTTCCCTTTGCAGAATGACCCTTCTCCCCTTCTCACAACTCACCTGGCTCTTGGAGCCTGAAAGGGTTATACTCTTAGCCCAACACATGCATTCAAGATTGGACGGTCCGCCAAGTATGACTTTAGTTGCACCCCACAGCTTTTGATACTTGTGTTTTCATTATTATCTAGTTCTAAACGTGCTTATTCCCACTATGATTTTTCCGATCCATCAATTATTGGAGCTATATTTTAAAATTTTCTCTTTGTTTTAAATGTTTATTTATGCATACAAGAAATGGGGTGTAGGCCAGAGGTGTGGGAGTGTGAGAGGATTCACCAGAGACAGAGCGGGGAGCAGAACAGGCAAATTACTGAAATACACTGCTGAGGGGAGCAGTGGGTGAAGCAGGCGAGCGCTGCGCCCTGTGGGAATCTCCCTGGCCAGGGATCGAACTCGTGCTGCAGTGGCTGCAGACAGCTTCACAGGCTGAAACTTAACCTGTTGCGCCACCAGGGAGGCCCCCGTTTTAAATTTTTCTGCCACACAGGTGCTGTTAGGCATTACCATTACTGATTTCTAAATTGCATTCTTTTTGGAGATGAAATCCTGTTTGATAGGACTTCGTTAACATTTGTTAAGCCTTTGTGGCCTGGGCAATGTTAGTACATTTTGCATGTGTTCTGGAGAAGAATGAGAATTTTCCAACGGTTGATAGTGAGATTCTAGGTTAGTCTACCAACTCCTGACTACCACGCTAGTTTCCCGCTTTTGCCCTTTTCCCCTGTGGCCCCTCCCTCCGTGACTCCTGGGCGAGCCCTTTCCAACACGAGGCAGCAGAGACGTGCCCGGGGCGTGCACTTGTGTTCTCCTCTCCTCCCCGGCTGGGCCTTTCCTGCAGCCACGCTCTGCCAGCCCCTCCGCCAGGCACAGAAGCACCCAGCGCGGGGCCACTCTTTGTACTGGAGCTGGAGGGACCAGAGCAGCCTGTGTGTCAGGCAAGGCGCCTGGCTTCGTTCCAACCAGATGTCAGTTGGGACAGAAAGGATAACCCAGACCCCTGGGATGACGGGGTCTTGTGATGGCACAAGTTCTGCCTCACGAACGGTGATGACAGCAGACTGCAGATAGAAGGGCCAGGCTTCTGGGTGAAAGATCTCACTAGAAAGCTGCTAAGAATGAGGGTCTTCCAGAAGCCATCCGCACCATTCCCACTCAGCCAGGAATGCCTCCCCTCTAAATGCATGGTATCCTGTTGGTGTGTTGTGCTGAGGTTGACTCTAATTAGTAAATATCTGAAACTTGGGGGTAAAACCCCACCAGGCAGGCCTCCGCGTCAGAGCCCCGCACACTGTAAGCAGAGCGGAGAAAGGTCCTTGGGATGTCTGGGTCTCAGGGCTCTGCCCCTGCACGCAGCAGCTGTGTGCCCGACCGCGAGTGCCTAACTGAGGCTGGCAGGGGCCGCCTTGCCTCCCCCTGGTCCCTGCGCTGCCCCTCCGTCCACGCCGCACTCCAGCACTGTCCCCTCACCCCGCCCCCACCGCATGGCCCTCCTGCTCTTTCAGGGCCGCGGCCGCAGCCCTGGCCTCAGGACCTCGGCATTTTCCATTTCCTTTGCCTGGAAGATTCTTCTCTCAAATGTCATCAAGAATGTCTGCTCTGTCTTCTTCAGATCTCTGATCATTTGCTGAATGAATGAAAGTAAGTTGATAGAGGTGTTATATTTTCCGCAATCTTGTTAATTTGTGGTCTTTTTTTAAAAAAACGATTTATTTATTTATGCATACAAGAGCTGGGGTGCAGGCCAGAGGTGAGGGGGTGAGAGGATTCCCCAGAGATAGAGTGGGGAGCAGAGTGGGACACAGTGACTGCTGCAGTGGCTGTTGAGAGGTTCATAGTGCTGAGACTTAACCCCTTGCACCAGCAGGGAGGCCCCATCTGTGGTCTTCTTGACCTATCCACTATCTCATTATGTGGGTGGGTTTGTTGGCTTGTGATTCTGTCTGTCTTTTGGTCACACACAGCATACACACGTACCCATTTTATTCCGTGCCAGAGGTTGGGTCAATATAGCCTTCCTATCAATGGAAGTTTCAGGAAGTCTTACTGGGTTCTTTTTTCAAGTCTGCCTCGTCAATGTCTTGTCTGTGTATGAGAGTCTTATTTCCTATAGATGCTCAGAGCAACTTTTATTCACATGAAAATTCTATGGAGTTGTGCTGAGTCTTTCAGTTGCTGTGATAAAAAACACTGACTCACACTTGAGTTGTATTTTCATTCTTGATGCTACTTAAAATAATGGCGAATCTGAAAATGGGTGGCTTCTTAGATTTGACAACATCCCATATTATTTCAAACATTTCACCTGCCCACAGCTCAGTCACCTGACTTTCTTATCGAGTGTCTCGTCCGGCACTGTCCCCTTGAACAGAATGTTCTCCGCTGCAGGGATTTCGTCCCCGGGGGCGATTTGAAAACGTCTGGAAACATTTTTGATGTTCACAGCTAGGGCGTGGGGGTGGAGGTGGGAAGCTGCTACTGGCATCTAGTGGGCAGGGCCACAGATGCACATTCTAGAACATCCCCAGGCAGGTGTCCAGGCAGAGGGCCTCCTCCAGGCTCCCTTGCCTTCTCTGGCATTCCGTCTACCGTCTGGCTGCGGGCTCGCAAGGCCAGCAGGACCTCCAGGGAGCAGGGGCTCCAGGCCTGCTAGGGCAGCGGTGGGGAGGGCTCCCAGGAGACCCTAAGCCCTAGGCCAGCAAGTCCAGTCTCCTTTCCAAGTGGACCCCTGGCAGGACTGGGCTAAGGGAGCTGGCGGGCAGAGGCCCCTGCTGCTTTCTGGCAGAGAGGCTAGCACAGTTGACACCCACAAGGGAAGCTGAACACCCCTCTTCCTCTGATAACCCATTTGCAGTTGTAACTGTGAAACAGAACCACATGTGATGTCATAGGCGTTTTACATTTAAGACAGACCCAGCTCTTGCTCCAGCGCCCTCTCCTCTGCTTGCAGCTTCTCCTGACCGAGCGCTATGGGGCCGGCGTCTGGGTAGCGGCCTGCACAGAACAGACTCGGGACCATCACGGACTCGCTGCTGGGTCTGCAGTGCAAAGGGCTTCAAGGGCCCGGCTTTCCCGACGGGCAGACGAGCACAGCTGTTACCCAGGGGTCCAGGTGGTTGAGATTCGTGGGATGATGTAACACGCCGGAGCGTCTCGGCCCGACTCCCGACACGGAGCTGCCAGGCCCCTGTCGCTCGTGCCACGGGCGCCGGCAGCCTGCGCTGGCCTGCAGCTGGCCCCAGGCCAGCTCCTGACTCAGGGCTCCAAGCCCTGGGCTGTCCTGGGTGACAGCAGCGCCTTTGGGGGCTCCTGGGCGGACTGTCACTCGGCGGCAGTGCCTCCGGAGGGTGTGCCATCACCGGGGGGTTTGGAGTTTCCGGTGTGTGGCGACACCAGAGGCCAGGTAGGCCCAGCGGGTTCAGCTGCTGCTTTCAGATCCCCGCGGACGGCGCCGTGTGCTTCCCTGCCAGCTCCCAGGGCCCGGCCCTGTGTCCACACGCCCGCCCCGCTGCCCCCAGGAATATGTCATTTTTCTTTCCTCCTAGCCCAACACCACGCAGATTGAAAGCGGCGGTCTGCAAGAACACTCTTGCCCACATCGAGCAGCCTCCGGCCTTCCTGAGCAGAAAACCATGCGTGCCCCCCCAGGCCGGGGCTGGAGGACAGCTTGTCCTGGAGCGAGCGAGGTGAGGGAGGCCACGTGGGTAAGCCTGGGGGCACCCAGTCCTGTGGCTGGCTCTGAACCCTGCAGAGCAGCCGAAAAGGGGGTGCTGCTGAGGCCTGGAGGGGAGGCCTGGCGCATGGACGAGCCTTAATCAATCCCCAGGGGAGCACTGCCCGGACCCACACCCGGTGGGGGTGCTGAGCCTTGCGGGGCTGGCGGGAGGGCAGCAGCCCAGCTGCTCCAGTTCTCAAGGCTAGGGGGAGGCTGGTGTCCCTGAGGATGTCAGGGGGCAGACGGGTCTCCCCCACCTCTGCTGTTTGACCCTGCTGACCCACGAGGGAGGGCCCAGGCCACCCGGCTTCTCCACTTTTTTTTCTCGCTGCTTCCTGAGGCTTCAATGGCTCTACACCCCAACCTCAGCCTCAGAGCCGGACAGAGAGAGGCTGCAGAGGCTGGGGGGGCAGGGAGGGAGAGCAGTGGCAGCCTTCAGGATCGCTTTAATCTGATAGAAATGGTGTCTGATTTATGATCAATCGGGCAAAAGGCCCTGGAAGTGACTTCTGACAAAACTGAAAAGATTAGTAGAACTTTCAAGGTAATGACAGGAAAAGAGAATAAACGAGAAAGCCGACCAGCGGCTCTCAGGACACGTTTCCTGGGTGGGATGTCGCCAAGACAAGTGACTCTAATCGATGTGACAGGTCCGGGTGAAAACACCCTCAACGTTCCAAGAAATGAAAAGACACATGACCGGTGAAAAAGGAAAAATGAAAAGGCCAAAACGATAACGTGAAACATGCTATGAATAGCAGAGAAAGGATAAAATTCAATCCGTGAACAGACTAGTTCTTGAGAGACAGGAGACGGCAGCTACCATTCAGGAATGTGTTATTTCCAGGAAACACACCCGTGATGAACTGAGACTGAAAGTGTAAAAATAAAGGGATAAAGTAGAATTTAAGGGCAAAAGTATGAAATGGGAAAAAAGAGGGCCCCAGTGGGATGATAAAGGGGCTCACTGCTAGAAGTTCTGCCTCCTGCCGCCGGGTCCACGACACCGGCGACCTCCTGACTCAGCCCCGCCCGGGACATGTCACAGCCTGTAGTCGCTGCGGCAGCTTTTGTTACCTGGAACTGTGACAGGAAGGGACGAGGACAGAACTCGGCTGTTCCTACTGGACAGCTTGGTTAAATAAAGGACAGGGCCTCCCTGGTGGCCTAGTGGTCAGCCTCAGGCTGTCACTGCTGCGGCCTGAGTTCGATCCCCACCAGGGAGCTTCCCACAGGGCGCAGCAGACCCCTCCGGTCTCCCCTCTGCTCCCCTCAGCAGTGGGTCTCAGTGGATCCGCCTGTTCTGCTCCCCGCTCTGTGTCTGGTGAATTCCCGCACCTCTGGCCTGCACCCAGCTCTTGTATGCATAAATAAATAAATTTTAAAAAATAAAAAAATAAAGGCCAAACCAGATGACTCAGCAAAAGGCCTGGCTGGCCAGACACTTCCTTAGCCCGTTGTTTTTATTACTAAGCCTGCACATTCCTGCCTTATCTCTGTTCAGCTTATCAAGGCCCCTGACTGTGGCAAAAGGAATCACGGACCCTGAGACTAGCCGGATTCCAGCTGGAGCTGGGGGTGGACACAGGCGCGGGGCCCCCAGGTGTGGGTCGTGACCTCAGTACTGCTGATGGGTGCCCGCGGCTGGCAGCAATGAATGGGCCGCTGCCCCCGCTCTGAAGCCGGTGTAGACGCCAGCCTGAACCCTGGGGCTCTCCGAGTAAGCCCCCGTTCTGAGGCTCCCGGCCCGGGCTTCCCACACCCGAGCAGACACAGCGCGGCTGGATCAGGGGTGCTGCCCCAGGTCCGACATGGGGTGTTAGGACTCACCACACACCTTCCGGCTCACACCACCCTCCCGTCCAGTGGCAAACCACGCCCCGAGCCTGTCGCCAGTGTGGGGAGAGCCTGTGGATGGCTTAGGACAATGAGGCCACAGTGAACACTGGTGACCTTGGTGAGGCCGACAGCGCTTGCCCAGGTGGGTCCCTGCGGTGCGTCGCCTGCGTCGGGAGAACTCCCCGTAGCTGACTTTTGCAAATAGCGAGACACGTGAGCCCGTGTGAGGAGATCATCACAGTGGGGAGGGGGGCGCTCTGCGGCGAGGGCGAGACACAGGTCCTCACAATGCAGCTTTTATTCAAAGGAAAGGTGGACCCCGGTACGACCCCTCAGCTGTTACGGGGCAAGATCGGCAGCTGCGCCTCCCCCCAGCTGCTTCTCTGCATCCAGCTCAGCAGCCCTTGGGCACGGCATCTGCCAAGGGCTCACTGCTTTTGGGAGTGAATGAAGAGTGTCCGGATTTCCTTGGGCGGATGGTGACCACGGGGTCTCCTGGTGGCCGGGAGGGGAGCTGGAGTTGCCTGGGGGAGCAGAGGTGGTCTGTCCAGCACTGTCCCGAGCGGCCTGCCCCGAGGGCTCCGCCCAGCACCTGGCTCTCAGCACCGCTCCGCCTGCGGTCTGCAGTGACTGCCCCCCCGCCCCCCGCAGGCCGCTAGCTTTGCCCGCCTCCCTGGGGGACAGCCGTGGCGGGGTGGGAGCGAGCCTGGTCCTGGGCCCGCGGACCGCGTGCGCCCCCGCTGTGTCCTCAGCACCCAGGCTTCCTCACTGAGGCCAGGGCGGGGGCCGCCCTCCCTCCCCCCGCGCCCCACCGGGGCCCGGCCGGCTCAGGCGTGGCCCACGGGGAGCAGCACGCCCGTCCACCGCACGGCCGCTCCTCCTCCCTGTCCGTCCGGCCCTTCGCCCGTCCCCCACCGCCCATTCGCCAACGCAGACGGGCCGCGTGGACCCGGCAGTGCGCTGCCGACCAAGGGCAGAGGGTGGGACAGGGGCGCAGGGAGGGCGAGGAGGGCAGAGGGGCGCGGGCCTGGACGGGAGGAGCGGCAGGCGCTGGGGCAGAGGGGCAGCACCGGCGGCGAGGGGGCAGGGGCGGGGCGGGGGTCTGTGCCCACGCACACACGCACGCACGCACGCACGCA
>PVIJ01023957.1:0-13246 GCA_004024925.1 Scalopus aquaticus
AAAATCCCTAGGAAGCTTGAAAGCCATGTCAAGCCTCAGATCCCACCCACCGGGAGTCTTATTTAGCTGGTCTGGGACAAGGCCCAGGAGGATAAGCATTTCTTTATTACTGCAGGTGATTACAAAGTGCTGCGGGAGTAAGCACTCTAACCCCAAGGCAGGGATTCTCCACCAGGGGTGACTTTGCACCATCTGGGCATCCCAAGAATATCTCCAAGTCTACCTTTCTTGTCTTCCACAGCCTCAGTGGTTTTCACTGAATGACATCCTGTGATATTAAGGGATTTACCCCAAAATACAAGAAAAAGAGAAAAAAGGTGTGGCGTCTCCTTCAAGTGTTTGATCTGCCTTGTTGAACCAAGAAAGGTTTCAGATAGGAGATGACCTTTGAGCTGGGTCTGAAATGATAGGTGGGAATTTTCCCAGGGAAAAGCAGGAATACCAGGGAAACTGTGTCTAAACTAGAGGTATGTTGGTAAACTAGCACTTCAGAGGAGGAGAAAATAATACCTGACATAACTTTTGTCAATTTCTGTGGTGTAAATATTCCCACTGTGACCACTTTTGTTATAGACCGATTATTTGCGTCACCCCAAAATTCATTACATTGAAACACTAAACCCAGTGTGATAGTATTAGGAGGTGGGGACTTTGGAAGGTAAGTAGATCATTTGGGTGTGGCCCTCATGATGGCAGGAGGCCAGAGAACCAGCTTGCTCTTTTTCTGCCACTGAAGCATACAATAAGAAGTCCACAGTTAGCAACGTGGAAGAGGACTCTCTCCAGAACAAGACCCCGCTGGCACCAGAACTGTGAGAAAAACTTTTCTGTTATTTTACCAGCTGATGGTATTTGGTTATAGCAACCTGAGATGACCAAGATAACTAAGTTGCCAATTGTTTAAATCAGCACTCCAAGTTTCTGAATATTTAACAATGGACTCTCTTTCAAGCATGTACAAGCCAGATCAGCACACCACTGGAAATACACAGTAGGCTGAGGGAACATGCTGTTAGTTATCAGGAACCTAGAAAAGACACACCTCAGGAAAGGAAACGGATGTTAACTTGGTGATGAGAATGTGGTTCATATCAGTTATCAGTACTAAATTCTTTCCCACCCCAGGACATTTGCACATGAGTACCTCATCTTTTCTTTGCATTGCTAATTTATTCATATTCCAAGTCTTAGCTTGAATGTCACCTCCACAAGAGATCTGTCTGGCCATTTAAAGATGCCCCCTACATCCCATGGGAAACACCTCTGTGAAGAGCCTCCTGGACTTCCTCTCAGGAGATACTTACTCCCGATGCTGGGAGTGCCAGCATACATCCTTCAGAAGTCAGCTTCTCCAGGGATTGGCTAAGTTACACAGTGCCACTTCAGTCCATGTCACTCCCCTTTCAATAATCAATCAGTGCAGTAACACAACAACCTAGCCATTTCAGCCCAGCTTGGAGAAATCAGAAATCATTCCCGTTCTAGAGCTCCTGTGGTATTGACCCTCCTGCTTCCTTCCCTCCTTTCCATAGGCAGATCCCAGGGCACATCTTTTTTTAAGATTTGTTTATTTATGCATACAAGAAGTGGGGTGTAGACCAGAGGTGCAGGAGGTGAGAGGATTCACTAGAGAGTGAATCCTCCCATAGAGTGGGGAGCAGAACAGGCAGATCTACTGAAAAACACTGCTGAGGGGAGCAGCAGGCAAGACAGGAGAGGTCTGCTGTGCCATGTGGGTCAGCTTCCTGGCTCGGGATCGAACTTGTGCTGCAGTGGCTGTGGTTAGCCTCAAAGTGCTAAGGCTTAATCCCCCTTGCACCACCAGGGAGACCCCCTCCCCAGGGCACATCTTAATTAACACCTGGCATGCTTGCCTCTCCCTCAGATTCCCAGGAGATCCAACCTCCACCATGCCCCAGCCCAAATCCCACACCCCGTTATTCTTTATCTCAGCCTTTTGATTGCTTTCAGCAATTCAAAATATATTGTATCTCTTAATTGAGTTGCCTTTTTTCCTGGTTCCCCGGTAGAATATCAAGTGATGACTTATGCATACACCGTATCCCTGTGCTATCACTGTGAGTGCTTGACACATCATAGGAATTAAAAAGTTAAGAAATTAAATTCTCTAGATATGGGCCTGGTGCACTGGTGGGCTACAACCAGATCCCTCCCAAATTCAGAGCCTTTCATTTTAAGACCATATTCATCCACTCATTTTATTTTAATTGAGGTAACACTGGGTTTTTTTGTTTTGTTTTTTAATTTTTCTCCCCTCCCCCCTTTCCATGTTGTGCTCTTTGGAAGGAAATATCCTGTGTAGCTCACACTTATGTGGCCACTCTTATAAAACAGAGTATGCATGCAAATTATTTGGAATTGTTTGGCATGGGAGATTTGTCACTTCTCTTTTGATTATTATTCAGTCATTTATTTATATTATGATGGACTCCTAGATATCAATTTTATACTTTGAGTTATAATCCAATACCACTATCAATACTATTTTTAAAAAGATTATTTATGCATACAAACTGGGGTACAGGCCAGAGGCATCGGGCTGCGAGAGGGTTCACCAGAGACAGAGTGGGAAGCAAAACAGGCAGATCCAAGGAAATACACTGCTGAGGGGAGCAGTGGACGAGGCAGGAGAAGTCTGCAGCCCTATGTGGGAATCTCCCCAGCCTGGCGGCGAACTCACGTCACCACTGCCGACAACTCCACAGCGCAGCGCTTAACCACTGCGCCACCAGGGAGGCCCTATCAATACTATTTTTATAAATTTATTTGTAATATTTTTAGTTATAATAATAAATAATACACATAATATTTTTAGGTATAGTTCTATTTATTTTATTACTCAAATTGTTCCAGCTCTGGCCATTTGGAGTTCTTTCAGTTCACTCCCATGAAATATCTTTTTATCTCATTTTACAAATGAGGAAACCACCCCTAAGAGAATATACAGTTCCACCGTAACTCAGCTAAGAAAGACAGAGTATGATTAGAATATAAGATTGTTTTTGTCCCCCTATTCACCATGTACCATCGGAAATACAGCCAATCTTTATAAATCAATGACTAGTGTATTTTTCATCTGATGGAGTTATTTAAGACAATAACAGTTCTGAGATTATCAATCTACTGTGTTCTTTATAGAGAAGCTTCCTAAATTATTTTTGGACATTTTATTAAAGTAAATATACAGATAGAAAAGTATCAAAGCAGAAATGCATGCGTGCACCAGCACACTATCAAGCAATTTGATCGACTCACCAGAAAACTCCACTGTGCTTCCTTCCAGCCACCCACCCCTGTCCCTTGGGTTACCACTATGCTGGATTCTAACAGCACAAATAAGCTGTGTCTGATTTTTTTACTTTAAATAAATGGGGTCATGGAAGAGTTCTTTCTGAGCCTGGACTATTCGACTCTCCTTTATTTTTATGTCATTTGTTAAGTGGAATTTCTTTTTAAAAGGTTCCAAATTGTAAACATTCTTTATACTGAACAAAGAAACCCCTGTAAAAACATGTTAAGCAACTACATAAAAAAATAGTGCTGCCTCATAAAAAGTAAATTTACTTAAGATAAATATAATACAGTGACAGGAAAACTACCCAGAGATGTAATTAAAATCCCCATAATCCAAAGGTGTCCGAGTTCCTCCTCCTTACCACTATCTAGTTTCACTTGAAAAAGAAAACACTTCCTTAAGAATGTTTGCATGGGTCTTTCTCACAGGAAAGGTGTTCCTTGACTGACAAGATGTCATTGTTGCCAACACATAGCCAAAAATTCACTCAGTGAAGCCTGAAGTATTAAGGTACAAGATGCTACCTGCCAGAATTACTAAAATACTGCCTCCAAATCCAAGATAACTCTGATTTATTGCGATTCTCCATTTTCTTCTTCATTAACAATCACTGCTATCAGGGAACCATAAATAAGAGACATTCTGCAGGGGAGGGGGAAGGGGAGGAACCAAAACAGAAGTGAAAAGAACATAAGGCACTATGGTGATGGTTCATGGGTGAATTAGTGGTGGGAACCCTACGGGGAATACACAATAATGTAAAGGATATAAATAAAAATAAATTATATATATTAAGAAAAAAACAATAGCTGCCATCAACCTAGTTGCTTTCAACAGAGACAGTAATCCCTTGGCATCTCTGTTACCACACACTTTCGACATTGTTTATCAAAACATTCTCTTGCTCAGAACCTCCTCACCTCAATGCTCCTTATCAACCAGAGAGGAAATCTAGTTCCCATCCCTCCTCATGCCCAGAGGAGCGGTGCTATTTTCTACTTGGATTCAGGCTTCTCATTTCTACACCATCCTTACCACCTCTCTTCCCCATTCATGAGCCTACTCTGGCCGTCACTTGTCTGATGGATGAAATACCCTGCTTGGATTTCAATAATCTCTGTAATTTGTCCATACCCAGCAAAATTTTCTGTGTATCCCAACCTCAGAACCTATCTTTATCCCAGTCAATATGGTTTCTTTATCACCTCATACCTGTTCTGCTTTTCCCATCGTTGGTGGTCCTGCCGGTCCTTCTAATAACCTTTCATGTGTTCATCAATTCATTATTTACACAGTTATTTATTAAGCATCTACTATGTGCCACCTTTTTAGATCTGGTAGGTATGGCTGTTCATAAAAACATCCAAGTCTCCTCTGTAAAGGGACATGGAGTAAATTTAATAAGCAAACACTGTAGTATCAAGTGTAAGAATAGAAGCAGGGTGAGAATGCCAGGCTCTGTATGCAGATCTGGGAGCAGTGGAACAGATAACCCAGGGAAGACCTGGGTGAGGAGGAGTGGGTACAAAGGCAGTCAGACAAGGACATAATTGTTAGCTGAAGATCTAAGAGGCCATACTGATCAAAGAAGAGCATGTAAGGAAGATAATAACAAGGAGGCAAGTCAGAGCAGTGGTTTAAGGTTAGTTCATGGAGGACGGAATTTGAGCCAGTGATTCTCACCCAGGGTGACTCTGCCCTCCAGAGACATCTAACAATATCCAGAGACTCTGTCACCAGGTGCTATGACATCTAATGGATAAAGGCTAAGAGCGCTGCTTAACTCCTACAATGCACAGGGATCCCCCAGAGCAAGAAAGTAACTGGTGCCAACATCAACTGTGTCATGGTTGAGAACTCTTTTCTGGCATCTGTATGATCCCACCCTCATGACCTCATCTAAACCTATCACAGCCCAAATGTCCCTCCTCTAAATACACAGAGTTTGGGATATTAGAGTTTTAACATATGAATTTTGAGGGACACATTCAATCAATCTATAGCCCCATCCCTACAAAGTTTATATTCCAATACGGTATACAGACAGTACAGGCATGACATCAACAATAAAATGACGAATGGTGGTGAGTCTGTAAGGGAACTAAAAGATGTGTGTGAGGAATCATTCAGGAGGTAGAGCTTAGAAGATTCTGTAAGGATGTAATATGCAAGGCAATCATCAAACATGAGGTACAAGGAAAAATACCTCGTTCGTAACTTCCACCTTATGACATGCGGAAACAGTAATCTTTTGGATAGTGTTAAATAAAATTTATTATTAAAATTAGTGTGATCTTTTTTTTACTTCCTTTTGTGAATGTGACTACTAGAAAATGTTTAATTCCTTGCATGGTTCACATTATATTTCTCTCATGCGGCACTGCTGCATACTATTTCTTCCTGCGGAAGACAATAATGGGGAAGGAGAAAGAGGAGAAGCCCAAAGAGATGAAGAGGGAGCAGGGATGGAAACATGAACTGAGGTTGGGAAGTCAAGTTCATAGAAGTGATTGAATAACATTTTAAAAATTCACAGTCCAGGGCCTCCCCGGTGGCGCAGCGGTTGGGCGCTGCGCTGTGGAGCTGTCGGCAGCGGCAACACAAGTTCGACGCCCGGCCGGGGAGAATCCCACATGGTGCGGCAGACCTCTCCTGTCTCGCCCGCTGCTCCCCTCAGCAGTGTACTTCTGATCTGCCTGTTCTGCTCCCCACTCTGTCTCTGGTGAACCCTCTCGCCGCCCCACGCCTCTGGCCTGTACCCCCGCTTGTATGTATAAATAAAATAAAATCTTTAAAAAATAAATAAATAAATAAATATAAATAAAAATTCACAGTCCACTGATGTTTCCAGGGTCCCTTATGAGGTGATGAAAAGCGGGAGTTAGTGTTAACAGTTTATAACCTTGTGAATATACTAAAAACTACTGAATTGTGCACTTAAAAGAGTGGATTTCAAGGTACGTGAATCATAGCTCAATAAAAAGTAAGATACCAAAAAAAGAATAGGGGAGCCTAATATGACAGAAGACTCCTGACTTTTGGGGAAAGTTTACTACTTTCGGCTGACCCTGTGTGTGGCTTTGTGTGTGTTGGTGGAGGTGGGGTGAACTGAGGGTGAGAAATTAAGGAAAAGAGGCCCTTACGAGTTTTGCTAAAAGCAGGATGGAGAACGAGAGGTCCCCTTCACTAGAAATCAGAGCCAGAAGTGACTTCAAGAAAAATGAACTTGGGGGTCTCCCTGGTGGAGCAAAGGGTTAAGTCTCTGCCTATGAAGCTGTCTGCAGCCACTGCAGCACAAGTTCGATCCCCAACCAGGGAGATTACTACATGGCGCAGCAGACCTCTCCTGCCTCTCCTGCCTCTCCTGCCTCTCCTGCCTCGCCTGCTGTGCCCCACTCTGTCTCTGTCCTGTTCTGCTCCCTACTCGGTCTCTGGTGAATCCTCTCACCCCGCACACCTCTGGCCTGCACCCCAGATCTTGTATGCATGAACAAATAAATTTTTAAACAGAAAAGAAAAATGAGCTTGGGAATTTGCAAACATGTTGTAGAGGGTAGGCCTTTGTGAGGGACTTACTCAGATGATATTTTGGGCTACTGGGCAGGTCCACCTTCCCTGATGCTTTAATGATTAGGAACAATGTCTCCTGTCTGTGATGCATGTGTATGGATGGTTACACGTTCCATATAGATTAGACTCTTCCTGGCATACTACAAAGACCAAACCCTGCCCATCAAGCACTCTTCAAGTCTAGCCTTGCATTGGTTCACCAGTTCCAACCTGACATGAGGTTTCATCCCCAGGGGCAACAGCATACAAGGTCAAGTTTTCTCTGTGCATAGTCTCAGTTCATTTAGAATATCTTTAGAAGCCAGGCCCAGCCAAAGAGTCTCATTCATTAATTCACTCAGCTTCTCTCTGCCCCACACCAGGCAGGGGGCTGGTCATGGAAGGGTGACCAAGATGGACCCCATTCCCACCCTCTAGGGATTAATAGTCTAACGGGAACCTCAGAATTCATGGCTGGCCCCACAGACCTTTCCCAACAGTGCTAAATAGGCCTTGGGTAACCTGATATTTATTGTAGTCATTTGCAATTTAGCTTGTTTTTTTTTCCTTCTACTTAACACAGGAGAATGAGTAATGAGCTGATGATTTCAATGATAGTGTATCTCCTCCGCAGATTCTATTCATCTTAGCAGTTTGGAATGTGTACCTCTTCCAAATCTCCCCTGCTCATAATGCTTTTTGGCTAGGCATCTTTCCTCTGCGGTGCAGGTCTCTGACTCCCTTATCTGCATGGGTTCTGTGAGCAACTTCTGCTGAATTCTCGTGCCACCCAGCAGAGCATGACCTTCGAGGAAATGTTCTTAGAAAGCATTTTTACCTAATATTTTTTGACTGGATACAGCGCTGAAAGAACAATGAGGGCCAGAAGTTATGACCAAATCTGTCATTTGGCAAAATGTTTATTTTGTCAGGAAACAGCCATAGTGGGACCATTTCTCGGGAGTGTGATGGGTCTGGGGTGTTTTTGTCTTTGTAGAAGCCAGGAACACCAGGGTAAAGGAAGGCCAATGAGGTGATTGGGAGAACCTTCAATGAAGGGCCTGGGAAGGGTCAAGGGATAGTGGAAGACCCTGGACACATAAAAGTCAGGATCCCCTTTCCTTGCGCTGAAGGGGTAGAAGAAGGGATTAAGTATGGAAAAAGAGAGGGTGAAGCATGACCTCCAAGCAAGGGAGTCGGGCAGCCCACCATGACCCTGAGGGGGGTTATCATCACTCTTCTCCCTTCCTACAACCTCTGGTCCATGCTCCCCTCCAGTTTGGAGGGCAGAGTGTGCAAAATGAACAGGGGCGGGTGGGTGTCCTGCGGGCTTGCCCACAGCCAGCGCATCTGCTCAACATTCATCCCTATTTCGCAGGTGGGAGAGGGACCTGCTCTTACTTGGGGGAATTTTAGGAGTTGAATTGTGTCCCTCTCCAAAGGATATGTTGAAATCCTAACCCCCAGTCTCTCAGAGTGGGACCTTATTTGGGAATGGGGTCCTTAAAGACATGACCTCCAATATGTGTGGAATCTTTATAAGAATAGGGGTGTGTGGGCACAGACACAGAGGGGAAATCACCACAGAAGAGGGATGCAGAGGTTAGAGTTATGAAGCCACAAACCAAGGATGCCCCAGGGCACCAGGGGCTGGAAGAAACAAGGAGTATCTTCCCTCAGAGGCTTCTGAGGGAGCATGTTCTGGCTGCCTTGATTTTGTATTTCTGGCTGCAGAATTGTAAGGCAGCTTAAAACAATAGTTTCTAACCCACCCAGTTTGTGTTCCTTTGCCACAGCAACCCTAGAACCTGATAGAGGGGCCCTGTACCCACCTCAGGGGGTCTGGAGGGACCACTCAATGCTCCCCCAGGCTAGCGGTGCTTTTCCCCTGGAAGGAGGCTTGTGAATGTGAAAATAGACATGTAGGAGACCAGCACACAGGCCCCAGCATTGCAGCACACTGAGCCCAGGGGGATGGGGAGGAGCCAGTTGAGGGAACCCTCAGCGGAGGCCTTGCTTGAGGATTTCTGAGCAGGTAGAAAAGCACCAAGGGCTGGCTGCTGAGGGAGCACCCCTATCAGCCCTAGGGCTCATTGGCAACTCAGAAGTCTTTGCTAGAACTCTTTTGGAGACAAAACTTTCCATTTCTGGGCCAAAGAGGAAGAGGAGTGTCTTATTGCCTACACTCACGTCCCTAGGACTAAGAGACAGGTCAGGGCAGGCCGTCATCAAATTCATCATTCACAGAAACTGGACTGGAAGGAAACAGATGTACGAGGACCCTGGCCTTATCTTCCCAGTTTTCTGCAAGGAGCCAGAAATGCCTCTCTGATCTTGGGCCCACGACAGAGAGGGACACAGCTTCCCCGGTCCACGACTGGTATTGGTCCCCTTTCCCAGGGACTGCTCTGTGAGTATAGTCCCAGCAGACTGGTCACATCACTGTCATTAGGAGGGCACAACTTGGCCCCCCACCACTGTACAGAGGTCACCAGCTGAGCAGCCACCATGAGCTTGGCATCTGAGTAGGCAGAGGGCACAGTGTTGATCGCATCCTTGGTGATGAGGAGCTTGGAGAGGTGATGTGCTGATAGGAGCATCAGATCATCTGGGGCCTGCAGGAGTCCAGGGAGGATGACACAGGCGATCAACTGCTCAAGGGTCATAGCCCCATTTTACAGATGCTTAAACTGAGGCTCTGTTCAGCTGATTCAGAGAAAGCCAAAGCCCAGGCTGATTCTGCTCTTCTAGATCATGTCTCACCCTGGGGGAGGGCACATACATGCCCAGTGGTCCCGACTTGTCATGCCTGTGTTTGTTGAATGTATGATGAATGCATGATGAACAGCCACTGTGTGCCAATCATTGTGCTAGATACCAGTAATACAGAATTGACAGAGCGAAGGTAGCCCAGTGGGAAGAGACAAGCACAGAGCCTTGCTTGGTACATAAATGTATATTTAATTTCGAAGTGAGAAAAGTGCTATGGAAATAACAAGATATGGAGATAGAGAATAACAGCTGGAGACAGAAAGTCGGTCAAAAGGAAACAGCTGCTGTAGAAGGTAAAATTTAAACCAGGAGTTTAAATATTGCTGCATGGGACATTTGGCAATCTCTGGAGATATTCTTGGTTGTCACATAAGGTGTGGTGGGTTACCTGCATCGAGTGAGTCAAGGCATCTGCAATGCTCAGGGGCCATGTAATTTGACACTGGCCACTCACACTCCCAATAAGAAAGGCTTGTCTGGGGCCTCCCTGGTGGTGCAGCGGTTGGGCGCTGCGCTGTGGAGCTGTCGGCAGCGCGCGATGCGAGTTCAACGCCCGGCCAGGGAGAATCCCACTTGGTGGGCAGCCTCTCCTGCCTCGCCCGCTGCTCCCCTCAGCAGTGTACTTCTGATCTGCCTGTTCTGCTCCCTACTCTGTCTCCGGTGAACCCTCTCGCCGCCCCATGACTCTGGCTTATACCCCAGCTTGTATGTATAAATAAATAAATCTTTAAAAAAAAAAAAGAAAAAGAAAGGTTTGTCTGGCCCCAAATGTCACCAATGTCAACAAGGCAGTAAGATAAGCACCTGGTGGATTTGAGACAGGGAGTAAGAAAGCACCCAGTAGGTTTCCACTGGCTGGGATCCCCAACCAAATCCATTATCAGAGGAAAACATCTGCTGATCAAGGAGAAAGACAATACAGAGAAAAACAACAGCTGGGATAAAGCAACAGACTTCAGCTGTAGCCAACACAGCAGGAAGCCAGAAGCCCACCTAGAAAGAGTATCTAAAGTAGCCTAAAAAAAACTACCTCACAGATATCTCACTCGAGACCCCCTCCCCTGCACAAACTGTACTCTACTTTAAAAAAAAAATTTTAAAGATTTATTTATTTTTGCATACAAGCTGGGCTGTAGGGCAGAAGTGTGTGAGTGGTGGTGGGGTGGGAGGATTCACCAGAGACAGTGGGGAGCAGAACAGGCAGACCTACTGAATCACACTGCTGAGGGGAGAGCTGCGGGCAAGACAGGAGAGGTCTGCTGTGCCATGTGGGAAGCTCCCTGGCTGGGGATCAAACTCGTGCTGCAGTGGCTGCAGATAACTTCATAGTGCTGAGACTAAACCCCCTGCAACACCAGGGAGGCCTACCAGGTGGCTTTGAAGGCCCCACAGGTGATTCTTTTTTTTTTTTAATGCATATATTTTTATTGTTATTTATGTCTTTTACATTTTGTATTCCCCTTGGGTAGCCCACCACCAATTCACCCGTGATCCATCTCCGTGGTCCCTTGTGTTCTTTTCTACTCCATTTTGTGCCCTTATCGTCCCCTCCCCCCGCCACCCCCTCCCCCATTGAGGGTCTGTCTCCTATTTGGTTTCCTTCTAGTTCTGTTATAAGTGAAACCATTTGATATTTTTCTCTTTCTTTCCGGCTTATTTCACTGAGTATGATCCCAGGTGATTCTTATGCACTGTGATGGTTGACATCCATCAGACTGGGGTGCTGCCCCAGAGCGGAGACCTCTCTGTGTGCTTGGTAACCCCCAGTGGGCTGAGAAGCTTTGCGCATGAACAAAGGTACTCTATTTTGTGTCTGTTTAAAATTCTGTCTCTGCTGCTTCAGTGATTGACTGAATTCTGTAGAAAACAAGGCACTGCTTTCAGCCCTGGGTGTTGCTGTGTTGCCTGCAGCTCCAGACCATTTGTTGAGCGACTCTCCTGTTTACAGCAATGTCACTCTCCAAGTGAAGCCGGGGCTGCTTCACTTCTCCCATCCTTTTGGGCTTAGAATATTTGCAGTCTCAGGAGGTCTCCCTGGTGATCTAAGAGATAAGTCTCAGCACTACCACCTCTATGGCCTGAGTTTGATCCCTGGCCAGGGAACCAACCCACATTTGGTGCAGCAGACCTCTCCTGTCTCCCTGCTGCTCCCCTCAGCAGTGTATTTCAGTAGATCTGCCTGTTTTGCTCCCCACTCTGTCTCTCGTGAAGCTGCTCACCTCCCGCACCTCTGGCCTACACTCCAGTTCTTATACACAATAAATAAATAAATCTTTAAAAAAAAAAAAGACTAGTTGCAATCTCCTTTGTGAGCTCTCCCAGAGCCCTCTGCCTCTATGTACTCAAAGCAGAAGAAAATACATTCATATCTGATCTATTTATTTTTCAAGATCCAATTCAATCCTCATTTCCTTTTTATTGGTACTTAGCATCCGTGATGGGACTTACTTTGTGCCAGTCCCTTGGGGATGCCATGTTCCATGAGAAGTTATTTGGCCCCCAGTTTTGGGAGTTTGCACAACCTGAGTGCTGATGGGTATCTCAGCTCAGGTAATTCTTAACGGTGGGGGCCATCCTGTGTATTGTGGGATGTTTAGCAGCATCCTAAGCTTCTACCCACTGCATGCCAGTAACTTGTTTCTGTACCCACCCACTCCCACCTCCTCTGAGACAACCAAAATTATCTTTAGACATTGCTAAATTCCATGGAATGCAAAATTGCCACAGTCCCTGCATAAAGGTGAAGAAAGGGACATAAAGAAGGATTGGCTTTAACTGGGCAAATACAGAGAGAAAAGAGCCCAGTGTGAAGACGACCAGTTCCAGAACAGGATACAACTCTAGCCTCCAATACATGTTTCAGGGTCTGGGGCGGGAGCGGGGTGGGGGTGGGGGGAAGCATTATCGTACCTTCAAAATCAGTTCCTCCCCCGCTGTTTCTCAAAATCTGTAGTTTCTCTTAGAGATGAAAATTGTTCTCAGACCCTCAGAATCATTCTCTCCATTCATTTGTTCATTTGTTCATGAATTCAATTCTTGAGGCTGCTGTAGGCATCATGCTCTCCATGACCTTCCCTGATGGAGCTCACAGTCCATCAGGCTAGACAGGTGTTCGACAGAATTACAGAGGTCTTGGATGGGGGCATTGAGAGGAAAATGCGCTGGGTCTCATCTCTTCTCTGTGTAGGTCCAATGAGCCCACGAGTCCTCTGTTTCATCCTTCTTAATGTCCTTCCAAGTCACTGTTGCCCTACAGACTCGCCACCTCTCCTCCCTCCCAGGTGGACTTATCTGCTCTCACTTCTTCCCACTTCTCTGAATTCTCACTTGTTTCCTTGCCTTTGAATGCCCCGGCTTCTTGTCTATCTCCTCCACTACCTCTACCTTTATTAACTGTAATGAATGCATGCTATGTGTCACTGTATTCCCAGGACCTGTCACAGAGGTGCTCAGTATCTGTCGGTGAAATAAAAAATGTATGGATTTTAATCCCCTTTTCAGACTACCAAAATCTTTATCAAATACAACAGAATGCAAGAGAGATTCTGAAGTGATAACCTAGAGGCAGTCAGGAACACCCCCAGGGCACAACTGGGAATATTTGGAAAG
>PVIJ01023958.1:0-13250 GCA_004024925.1 Scalopus aquaticus
AGTATAAATCTTCTTAAAAGGTTAATAAGCCTCATGACAGTTCTGCATCCCAGTAATGTATTTCTCGGAGCCTCAGAGCCATTTCTTTGAAAGATGAACTTCTGGGAGGACAGGTGGCACTCTTATCTCCCTGTCTCTGTGAGAATTATTTAAGTCTAGGCACATGGTTTCATGATTTAACTGTCTGCTCATCATAAAGATAAAAGAAGTATTATTATTTTCTTTGATAAAACATTTAATATGCATTTAATGGATTATGTTTGCCTAGTTGTATAAAAATGAGAGATTTCTTTCTCCCTTTGCAATCTCCTTAGGAGACTGTAAAATGTGTATCTTGTTTTGATTTAGTACTTACTTGGTTTCATTCTTTTCTACTAAAGAGAATTCATTGGTTTGCCGGAGATTATATTCCTAATTATACTTCCCCAACCCAGCTCAGAATTAATGAAGTATAATGGAAATATCTTCTATAGAAGCTAGTTAACTTCTTTCTGAGTAAACCCATTCACATTTCGGGCAAATCATGTAGGACTTGCCATTAGACACAGAAAGATTAAGTAAAATATAAACTAATCAATATAATCTACTAGCATTGTTGGAGAAAATAATAAAACAAAACTTCTTAATAATGTATGTTGATTCAGTATCACTCTAATACTAAAGTAGGTCACACAAAAGAAACATGTGTCCAAAACACAAGAGAGCAGTCTTCTTATGACATAATAGACAAAGAACCACAAAACACTCCGAAGGATGTATGATATAGTAAACTCTACTTCCCAGAAGGCTGGAAGTATACCAACTTTTAACTCAATCATTTCAACAATCTGTAAAAGTACTAGAAAACTTTCAATGTTAAAGGTGATGATGTTGACAAGAGTGAGTATTCGTAAGGTTTGACATGTAGATATTTGGTTTTCTATGATAGAGAAAATGTCTTCATGATACTTTGTAAAGCTATAATGACCTTTGATGGCTAGTTGATTGTAGTACAGGTCATCAATAGAAGACATTTTCACACCTGTTTTAATACTGTTAAGCACAAGGTAGGTGAAATAAATACAATTTCCTAGAATGATCACTAGAACATCAGTATCTCATGAGACATCAATTTTATTCCATGAAAATAAAAAGGGGGAAAGAAGCTCTGTGGTCAAACAAATCTGGGAATCTCCCTATGAAATTTTACAGTCTAGGTTAACCTATTAAAAAGGCTATGAGGAGAACTGCAATTAACAAACCCAATTAATTAAAACCTTCCTGAATTTTTTAACCATGAGTTTTCTTCCCTCTTCTTTACAGTCACCTTAATAATGATGATGATGACAGTGATGATGCTGATGATAATAGTTGCCATCACTTATTGAGAACTTATTATACGTCAGGCACATTTTTAGATATTACTATACATACAAGACTCACTTAATCCTCATAAAAAACCACATGAGGAAAATACTATCACTATCATCTCCATTTTACAAATGAAACTGAAGCTTGGAAGGATTAAACAACTCACCCAAGGTCACCCAGTTTTGGTAAAGGAAGAACTTGAATGTGGAAAGCCTCCCCCTAACATATTTACTCAAATGCCTGTCCTTTCTAAGTAGAGAGCTGTAATGCTCAGTCCATTTAATACCTCAGAAAGACGACTGCTTTAACTTTGTTTTCAGTTATTCCTCTGATGACTTCCATTCCATGGTTTGTTGGAGTTCTGTTCCCTGGTTTCAATACTTATCAGTTCTACTGTCATTATTTCAATGTCCCTTCCCTCTGCATTTTGGCAATTCTTTTCAAGTTTGTCTTCCATAACATCCTGTGCCTGTAGTTCTTTATCAAGGTAAGAGGAATAATACTACAGGCTTCATGGGTTATTGTGACCTTAAACAAACTAGAAGACCTAATGTGAAAAATCCTTTGGCCAGTAGCCTGTTCATAGCAAGAGATGGGTAAACATAAATGATGCTAAGCATTTGTGCTATTGGTGCGTTTTCCTCACTAGTTCAAGTCTCTATAGAGTCAGCCTCTGAGTTTGCACAGAAAAAAAAAATCTGATAATAGATAGATAATAGCATTTGATTACCTCAAAATGAAGGACAGAGATAGGAGGAGTATAAACCAGTTTTTGAGCTGCTAAAAACCAGTTTCTATTTCTGCCAAGAGAATGAAGTGACAAAGAAATAAGGAGTCTTCTCCAACCTTAAAAACCAACCTTGAAAGCTGACTACAAAAATGAAGCTTCTATAAAGGGGCAGTGACTGGAGAAATAAGTACAAAGAGGGGAGGGGGCATGGTGGGCTGTGGTGATGAACTATGATTTGGTGGCAGGTACACTCCAGTGAGACTATCTGGTGGTGGTATTCAAATACTATCTCAATTAAAAATAAATTTTAAAAAAGAAGAAACAAGGATCTTTATACATACTTTCAGAACAAATTTTGGTTTTTTCTCCTAAATTTCTTGCAGTGGAGACTATCCATTGTTTTTTTCAGTCTAGTTTCCAAGGCTCTGCAATGTGTCGAAAGTCCCTTGGAATCTGGCAAAAGGAAATTGAGTTTTTGTTTTTGTTCCTACTGTGACTTTTTGTGTTTTCCTCTGTTTTTAATAGACATTTAACTTGAAAGGTAGGAACGAATGCATTAGAGGAAGCCAGTGAGATGTTATTTTTAATCAACATCAAAGAATCTTGCCTTTAAAGGATATTAAACAAAACTTGCATCTTTAAAAACACTTCTGTGATTTCTTTACAGTTCCTTACTTAAAACTCTAGGAGATTTATTTCTTTTTTTTTTTAAAGGAGTTTTTTTTTAAAAGATTTACTTATTTATACATACAAGCTGGGGTACAGGCCAGAGGCGTGGGGTGGCGAGAGGGTTCACCAGAGACAGAGTGGGGAGCAGAACAGGCAGATCAGAAATACATTGCTGAGGGGAGCAGCGGGTGAGGCAGGAGAGGTCTGCCGCACCATGTGGGATTCTCCCTGGCTGGGCATCAAACTCGCATCGCGAACTGCTGACAGCTTCACAGTGCAGCGCTCAACCACTGCGCTACCAGGGAGGCCCAGATTTATTTCTTTATTTGAAGAGAGAAGTTATATAAGTCCATTGTCATTTCATTCATGAATTCAGAGAAGCCTAATATTTGTATAGTTATATGTACTTTTTTTTTTGTACTTTTAAAGAACCATACAGCCAATGAAATCATGACCAGTTGTTGGTTTATACCCCTTGATCAATGTAGCAGTAACTTATGCTTGGATTGCTTCCAGTTATTTGGATGAGGCTAACATGTCCAATGCCTAGAGAAAAATTTACTTGCTACCCTAGTGGAGCATCTTTTCAACGAGAGCAATGGGAAGACAGTCTTACCACCTTACCCCCATAAAGATTCTGTTATTGAGCCTCCCTGATGGCACAATGGGTTAAGTGCAGCGCTATGGAACTGCTGGCAGCTGCAATGCGAGTTCGATGCCTGGCTGGGGGGAATTCCCACATGGAGCAGCAGAACTCTCCTGCCTTGCCTGCTTTTCCCTTCAGCAGTGTATTTTGATTCATCTGCCTGTTCTGTTCCCAACTCTGTCTCTGATGAACCCTCTCGCTGCCCCACACCTCTGGCCTGCACCCCAGCTTGTATGCATAAATAAATAAATCTTTTTTAAAAAGGATTCTGTTATTGCTCTCTCCCTCATCACTACCTAAAGAAGCAGAGTTACCAAATAGTAGTAAGTAATAATAATTATAATGACTTGCAATTATAGTATGTATTCTGGGCCGGCACTGTTCCAAGCACTTTGAATATATTATCTCATTTAATTTCATTCTTACAGCAACCATATGACTTAAGTTTTATTATTATCACCATTTTACAGAAGTGGAAATTGAGGCAGGAGGGAAGCAGAGAGGAGGAGGAGCCCAATGGACTTTGCTGGAGGATTATAGGGGTTTTAGTGGTGCATGCTGTAACATACATCTGTGGAGTTAAGATATATACATATACATGTATCAAATCATATACAGTGCTGTAAGTCATTGTTACCTCAACAAAAGTAATACAACTGAAGAATAAATAAAATTAAAATTTTGATGTCTGAGTGTGACATACCTTAAAAAAAGACTAATAGGAAAGAAAGTTAAAGGCAGAATCAACAGGATTTAGAAACCGATGGACAGAGAATGAGTTAAAGCCTTTTTTTCCATTGAGGTAACAATAGCTTATATTATTTTGGTTGTTTTGCAAGTATAGGATCCACCCTAATCCAGTTACAGCCACAATAGTGCCCCCACCACCAATTCACCCATTGGCCACCACCAAAGTCCATTGTGCTTCCTTTCCTCCTTTGTTTCACACCTCCCAATTCCTCTTTCCTTCTGATTCTTCAGTTCTGTAGTTAGCTTTCACAGATCTTTTAAGCTTGTCTTTAACCCTTAGTTTGATTTCTCTATTTTCCACATATAAGTGACACCATCTGGTATTTATCTTTCTCTTTATGACTTATTTCACTTCCAGCTTCATCCATGTTGCTGCAAATGGCTTCAATTTAACTTTTTTGATTGCTGAGTAATATTTTATTATATATATATGTAGATAGCTAAGTAGATGGCTGATAGACAAGACAAACCAACAGATAAGGTAGATATCACATCTTCTTGTTCCATTCATCTGTCTTTGGGCACTTAGCTTGTTTCTATAGTTTGGTTATTGTAAATATTGCTGAAATAAACATGGGAGAGCAAGTTTTCTTTCAAATTAGTATTTCTGAACTTTTCACATAGATGCCTAGGAGTGGAAACACTGGTTTATGGCAGATCCATTTTTAATCTGAGACACCTCCATATTGCTTTCCATTAGGGCTATTTAGTAGAACAAACTGTTAACAGAAATAAGGAATCATTTCTGCCTCCAGGGACCTAACATTGCATTTAGGAAAGACCAGAGTGTAAACACACTTTTCAATAAGGAAAACAGTATATTTTGCTCATGGTGTTATAAAACAAAAACTGAGTACTTACCCAGATGAGAGACAAAAGACGATCATCATGTAAAACTTAAAACAGCAGAATTTTTTCTAGGATCACAGACCAATAAATCCATCATTTCCCCTTTATAATCAATCAACTAAAATGTTATTAGAAAGTTGTCTACCGTAGTTTAATAGAACACTACAATTGTATTAGAGATGTTCAGTTTTCTAAGTACCTAAAATTATGAATTATTTCTATCAAAATGTCTTCATAAACTTTTGGGTTTTGCTTTTTGTTGTATTTTAAACCAAAAATGGATCATAAAACTTTATATGCAATCCAAATTTATTCTTGTCCTTTGAGGCATACTAATATTAAGAATGTTCATTACAAAATAGGAAATACAGCTGTCATTCTTTTAGAAAATTGTCATGAATGATGATTTATTTTATATTTCTAAGCATCAGGTACTCTAAAAAATTCAAGTCTAGTCAATTTGATTGTCCATAAATGTTCCAGGCATAATAAAATTTCTATCGTTCAAATGTTTGCATTGTCATCACTGCCATTAATGCATAATTACACACTAGTGTATGCATCTGCCTAACTCATTTTCAAACCTGATCGCTATAAGAAATAATTCAAGTGAAGGATGATGATCTTTAATAATATTAGCAAACCTAGAATCAAACTAGAGCTTGGAATTTGTCTAAAACTAATTGAATGAGTCTGTATTTTTCATGTTCTTGAGATAAAACACACTGGCTAAACTCCTGAGGGCCTCTAAATATTTGGGAGAGAAGATCTAATATGAAAAAACACAATGGAATGAAGAGGTCGGACATGTACAGATTTCTGAGGTTACACTGGTAATGTGATCACTAAGATCCACTGAGTAAATTATGGCAGAATAATGTAGTACAGAAAGAAGAGACCATGATATTGGTATCCAATTGCAGTTTTGTCACCTCCTGAGTTATGGCCCTCAACTGCATCCGACATAAAACAAGTATTGAACTAGATTATGACCAATATCAAACTCTACAAAATCTGACATTCTCTGAATCTCAGAGATTCTCTGAATTTATTGTTTTTAATTCTGCATTTTTTGGTCATGTGGGAAACTGAATGTTTTTCAGCTATCAAAAATTATATTCTAGGACTTCATTGGCTTTGAAATATCATTCAACTATTTTCTCAATCAGAATGGACTGTGTTTTCCCCAGTGCAAGATAGTTGATCATAACAATGCCACATATATCTACTAATATAATGCTTTGAGAAAACACCAGAGATTTTCTGAATTGCTTCTTTAGAGGATAATAAAATCCACTCATCATCTTCTAGTGAAAAGCAAATGTATAAAAGGAAGAGATACTTGTATAGAACATCAAAACACTGAAAGCCTGTGGGTCTGCTAGACTTAAACAGCATTCTTGGCTGCCATTTTGGTTACATGCAGTTCTGAATTCTAATACAAGGTCAGAACAGCCCAGTCAATCAGTTATAAGACCTAAAATAATGTAGGATACCACACCCTACAAGGCGCCATTCACTTTAAACAAGAGCAGGATGCTTGATCCTCCTTGGACAATGGGTATACATCACAAGGCATGAGACGTATGGGGAGCCACTGACTGATGTGTGATGGAGGTCCCAGAGACTGATCAATGGAATACCTTATTAATAAGACTGGAACCATGGGTGAGGGTCTGGGATATGGTTTCAATTACAACACCAGGTCATCAAGCAGATAAAAAAATACCTGGGGAAATATAGGGGAGCCAAATAAAAGAGAGACATTCAGCAAGAGAGGGGGAGGATAAGGGCTCAAAATGGGGGAGAAAAGAGTACAAGGGACTATGGTGACGGTTCATGGGTGAACCAGTGGTAGGAAACCTACAGGGAATAGACAATAATGTAAAAGACATAAACAATATTATCAATAAAATTAAAAAAAAATACCTGGGGAACAGACTCACCACTCATAAAGCCCTAGATAACATAAGCACATTTTCATTTTCACCCACCCTTTTTCTCTTTTTTCTCTGACCCCATGTAATTGATGATGTATGATTATTCTATCAATCAAAAGGCCAGAATATTGCTCTTTCAGCAGCATCCTGCCTTGTAGCTTGCTCCACAACTCCTGTTTGTCAGTGCAGTCTTGTCAACACATCAAAAGATCAACTAGTTCAAAGTCTACCAGACTATATGTAAACCATCGTGTAGACTTTGATAATGCAAGAAAATATAAGGCAGAGTGGTGATTCTGAAGGAGCACTCAGTCTGGTGGGAAACGGGAAAACTCTAGTATAGTATGACAAGTGCAAGCATGGGTAAAACTACTACAGGCCTAATCAATGTAAAGCTGTTCAGACTTCACCTGTGCATGACAACAATAAGAGTTACACTGTTCACCAAATATTTATTGACATCTCAGCATCATATGAGGCACTGGAAGGTACAATAAACAAAAGAAGTATTTCTTCCCTTATGGAATTCAATCTTGCAGTTATAATCTACCTGCGTAAAATAAGTACTTTAAAAAAGGAATGGGTATGATGCTTTGTAAGTGCTGAGTCAACCAATTATGTCTAGCCCTGCTCCAACTCGCTCTTGTCTACACATCGACGTCAATGACTGCTGAGCAGCTGTTCGATGTTTTGATGAATGATTCTTAGTGAAAACTATCCAGACACCCCATCACTGGCCCAATGAGTACAGAAAAATTACAAGGTTTTATACTTGTAAAGGCAACACGCAATTTTTTAAAGAATTTCACTTAGCTTTGGCATTTCAAACTGAATCAAGGTACTGGAAGGCTGGATATCGCAATGAAAAATTATAAACCATAACATTTCAGCATAAATTTTTAGTTTTTCAGCGAATTTATTTTTAAGTACCAGCTATCTCCTAGAGTGACATTTTATAGCAATGGTCCTTGCCCACTTGCAAAATGAAAGAATTCCAAGGAACTAAATGCTTTGGTTTAAATCAAGAAAAGGAAAAACAAATTCATTTCACAAGACCTAAAGCCACAAATTGCTATAAAATAAGGTGTTTGGGAGTTAAATGTAGATAAATACATGGGTAATACTATAATTTTTTTCCAAATAATTTTATAAATATTTGGCACTTACAGCAAAAGAAAATTTCAGGCAATCACGGTTCCCTCAGGAAAACCAATAATCACATCCATCCATTTTTCCCCATCTCCCTGAACCCCATGCTATTTCACTAATTGAGCCCATGGAGAGAGTTTTACTTCTCAGATTTTAAAGTGTTGTTGATTCTAAAGAATATTTATAAAGAAGTTGACCAATTAATTAAGAGTCTTACAAGGATTTCAACATTTATTTCATTATTAAATTAGAATTTTTTTTAAGATTTATTTATTTATGCATACAAGCTAAGGTGCAGGCCAGAGGTGTGGGGAGGTGACACCAGACACAGAGAGGGGAGCAGAACAGGCAGATGGACAGAAATACACTGCTGAGGGGAGCAGCAGGCAAGGCAGGAGAGGTCTACCGTGCCATGTGGGAATCTCCCTGGCCAGGCATCAAACTCACTTCACTGCTGCCGACAGCTCCACAGCACAGCACCCAACAGCTGCGCCACTGGGGAGGCCCCAGAATTTTTTAAAGTGTTCGATATTCTATTTCTAATCAAAAGAGGAACATCTAGAAACGTTTACACCTGAGAGCTGTCCAAAAAGTATATGATATTGACTTCAATGACTATTAATATAATCCTCCACATTTCTAGCACAAATTCTTAAAATATTGAAGCATGATCCTCATTTCACTCTGTCAACAACATTTGAGAAGAAAAGCATTTGAGTAAATGGAGGAGAAATGTTTTGGGGTCAGTATGCTTACGATGCGGAAATATAGCAGTGTTTTGAACGATGTTGATATAAGTCAAAGCATGGAGGCAGATTCAGCAAAGATGAGTTTGTGAGTGGAATGGGCAATGAAACCACATCAGAGAGGACTGTGGGAGCCTGTGAGCTCAGGTAGTTTTTGCATAACTCACTATTGTTTCCCTGCCCAGGTTGTCACAGTATTCTCCTCCTTTTATTAGAAAGGTACAAATGTATAACTAAATTGCCATAAGATATTTTGTCAAGGAAGCCACAAAAAGAAGAAACATATCTATCCTAAATTTCCTTTTCTCCATATCTACAAATGCAACTATGTGGATGGTTTCAATACATTATATTAAATGAAATTACCGAGTCCTCAAAAAAAAATCTAAAATCTATTTCATGTACTCCAAGAAGGCAATAATATGTGTGGATATATTCCTATGAAAAAAATCAATGTGCCAAAATGTTATTATTTAGAGGATCACCTTTCAGGTTTATGGAAATATCAAATATTCAGTTATTTATTTTTTGTGATTTCCAAATAGGTTAGGTGCTCACTATACTTTTGAGAAACAAAAGCTGAGCGAATATTCTCTAATTATTATGAAAAGAAGAAATGATTAATATAAATCTGTGTCCCTTTGGTCATTTCTATTTAGCCTATTGGGTTGAAGTCAGGGCACATAGCACTTCTTTTCTAGAATGAGTTTAATTTGTGTCTTTTGTCTGGTGCTAGCAGCGTTACTGGTGTGCTCCCTTACCATGCCCGTGGTCTTCACCTCTACATTATGAAGGTGCTTACTATGAATTCTTGGAGCTCTCTGCCTCAGGGCTTCTCTCTGGTCACAGGGAGACACTCAGCCTGCATTCAGGACAAGTCAAAAACTCAGTCAAGATTCACAGAGGCAACTGTCAACAAATGGTGGGGGAGTTGATAGATATAAACCTCTCGTCCTTGCTTCTCAATGTGACTGCATTGAGGTGCGTTCTATTCCACTTCCCAGGGTTCTTCTTCAAGATTGGGCCCTTTGGAATAGCTGGTGAGTGGGTTTAATAATATTATTTAGCATCCTTTTTCCCTTCCTTTTTTCTCATTTCCCTACTCTTCCACTTGAATTTCCTAGTATTACTTCCCAAATTAATTATTCTGTGCATAAATCCTTGCCTCCAGTTTACTCTGAGACAACCTAGTCCAAAACATATGGGCAGAATTTATACTTTCATTGTAAAATTGGTATTTAAGTGTGGACCATATTTTGCATATAAATAAAAACATGTTAAGCTCTGAAAGGCTTTTGATTAGTCCATATGTTTGGCAATTAGAAGTTACAACAGGCTTTCTCCTTCTTGCCATGAGAGATCAACAGCCAAAAGATTTACCTTCCTGTATTTAAAATAGATAGATAGATGATGGATAGATAGATAGATGAAAATAAGTGTTTTCTAAGATTAGAAAACAGAGCAAGGATGTGATCCATAAGAAGAGAAAAATAAAGGAGTGATTTTTACACTTTTTCCAAATAATTGCCAGTAGGCAGCTTTAAAGTCACAGAGGAAGAAAAGTGTAAGAAACTCAGCCTTCTCACAGTCTCAGCACAGGGGAAGACAAGAGATTCGGGGAAGCTGAGGCAGCTAGAATTCATGGAACAAAGAACCAGAAAGGAGAAACCTACAGAGAAAGAGCTAATGACATAGAAGACCCCTGAAGTTCAGGTCAAGTATAGTCAGCACATACCTGGGTTCACACCCTAGAATGCTACTCATGATTGTTTGGACTATTCAGGGTTATTGTGGGTCCATACAAAATTTAGGATTGTTTCTTCTCTTTCAGTAAATAATGCCTTTGGAATTTTAATAAGGATCCTATTGAATCTTTAGATTATTTTACAGAGTATGAATATTTTAACAATATTAATTCTTCCAATTCATGACCATAGAATATCTTTCCGTTCTTTTGTGTCTTCTTGAATTTCTTTTATCAGTGTCTCACAGCTTTCAGTGTATAGTTCTTTCATCCCTTGGTTAAATTTATTCCTAGATTTTTTTTTTTGCTGTAATTTCTTAATTTCTCTGATAGTTTGTTATCAGCACAGAGAAATATAAAAGATTCTTATATATTGATTTTGTATCCTATACAGTTACTGAATTTGTTTATTCTAACAAGATTTTGGTAATGTCTTTAGGGCTTTCTATATATAATATCCTATCATCTACAAATAGTGACAGTTTTACTTCTTTTCCAATTTGGACTCTACTTGTTTCTTTTCCTTCCCTAATTGCTCTGACTGGGAATTCCAATATTATTTTAAATAAATGTGGTGAAAGTGAACATTTTTATATTGTTCCTGATCTTAGAGGAAAAGTGTTCAACTTTTCACCACTGATTATAGCAACTGTGGGTTTGTCGTACATGGCCTTTATTACATTCCCTATATCCACTTGATTATCATGTATGATCCATTTCATGCATTATTGAATTCTGTTTGCTAATATTTTATTGAGGATTTTTGTGTCTATATTCCTCAGGGATATTTATCTGTAGTTTCTTTTCTTGTGGTATCCTTGTCTGATTTTGGTATTGATATTGCTGGCATTTTGGTAAAATGACTTTGGAAGCATTCCATCTTTTTTGTAAGATTTTGAGGAGGGCCTCCCTGGTGGCGCAGCAGTTAAGTGCTGCGCTGTGGAGCTGTCGGCAGCGGCGACGCGAGTTCGACGCCCGGCCGGGGAGAATCCCACATGGTGCAGCAGACCTATCCTGCCTCGCCCGCTGCTCTCCTCAGCAGTGTATTTCTGATCTGCCTATTCTGCTCCCCACTCTGTCTCTGGTGAAGCCTCTCGCCACACCTCTGGCCTGTACCCCAGCTGTATGTATAAATAAATAAATAAATAAAAATGAAAAAAAAAAAAAAAAAGATTTTGAGGAAAAAAATTACATTCATTCTTCTTTATAAGTTAGGTAAAATTCAGCAATGAAGCTGTCTGGTACTCAATATTTTTTCTCAGAGAGATGGCATCTCCCAGCCTGAGAACAACTCTGTAGACCTCTAGATATATGCCACATCTGAAGTCTGCCCCTCACCCAAAGTGTGAGTACAGAAAGTATGGAAGTATGCTTCCCTCTTCTCTCAGTGCAATGCCCTAGAGATAGCCTGCCTGGCCTCCCCATCCCCATTTCAAATCCAAAAAGCATCCCCTGGGTAGCAGCAATAATAACCAGGGCACAAGATTTAAAACTGGAGCACCAGATAAATATAATATAAATCCAAGAGATGCTGACACTCTGTGGTGTGGCAGAGGGAGAACACAAAGATAGTACCCACTCTCCATGGTTTCTGGAAACCCTGGAGAGGTTAGCACTCAGACATGTGCTTAATTAGAAATCTGCTCCTAAGGCTAGTTACAATGATAAGCTAATAGGTTTCTTTCACAAAAAGATGAAGCTCCTCGTCCTTCTTTTTGTTGCAAGGGTTTAAGTCTCAGCACTATGAAGCTATCGCAGTCACTGCAGTGCAAGTTCGAACCCCAGTCAGGGAGATAACCCACATGGCACAGCAAACCTCTCCTGTCTCACCCACTGCTCCCCTTAGCAGTGTATTTCAGTAGATCTGCCTGTTCTGCTCCCTTACTCTGTCTCTGATGAATCCTCTCATATACCCCAGCCCCCACACCTCTGACCTATACCACAGCTCTTGTATGCATAAATAAATATTAAAAAAAAAAAAGATGAAACTCCTGAATCTGATGTGCCTTGAGGTTGATAGCTATTTAAGAACTCTTTGTTGGCTACAATCTTATAGGACTCTCAGAAGTAAACCCTTGCTAGTCACCAGAGCCAGATGATATAAACGTCCTCTGGTAAGTAGCTACAAAAATCAGGGTGCTAGTCAGGGCCTAAATTCCTTCCTGGAAGACATTAGTAAGCTGGACGAGGCAGAGAGAGTGCAAAATTTGTGTCCACTGGCTTCCATTCCCTGAGAGTGTCTCCACAGGTTACTTGAAGTGCACCAAACCAATACCCTATCCATCAGGCCAAGGCGCCTGGACAAGCAAATAGGCCATTTACTCAGAAAGACTGGGGATGTGTTTCAGTCTACTATCTGTGCTTTATCCTGAGAATGACAGTCTACCAAGAACTGTCTCCAACTATTGCAGTTCCATGGGACCCAAAACATAAGCCCTACTCCTCCTCCCCCTAATCCCTCATGTCTTCAGAGCTATATCATACAGAGGTATTCCCTAAGTGGCAACTGCAAAATCTGTGTCATCAATCTTAAAAATCTGGACAGCAGATGCATAAAGAACCTCCCCTCCCAGAGGCATAGGTGCTCTGAAGTATGGCAAACAGGTAATAATAAGGTGTCCATTGGTTAGAGCAACACATACAGGGAGTAAAACAGTGGCATCTACCAAAAAAAAAA
>PVIJ01023959.1:0-13238 GCA_004024925.1 Scalopus aquaticus
CCCCCGCCCCACCCTGGCCCTGCCCCTGAGCTTCGGCCACCGCAGGAGCGGGACCTGCGCGACGTGGGCGACTGGAGGAAGAACATCGAGGAGAAGTCTGGCATGGAGGGCCGCAAGAAGATGTTCGAGACCGAGTCCTAGGGCCCCGCGCCCCGCACCCGCCGGCTCCCGGCCCCTGCAGAGCCCGCCCGCCTGGGGGGAGCCCCCTCTCAATTCTCAATAAAGAGTTCGGCCCCACGACTGGTCTGGTCTGGCGCTGCCCCACCCGCTGCCCGCCCCGCGGCCGGACGCCCGCGCTGGGGACAAGGCGCCCGGTGGGGCGGGGTCGCGCGGGCGGGACGCCCACACCCACCCAGCGGCTCTCTGGGCTCGGCGGGGTGTGCGGCAGTGCGTGGACGCATGTGGGTGGTGGTCCCCGGGGTTCCCAGCTTGCTCTGGACACCCCCACCCCTGGGGCAGTGCGTAGCGGGGTGCCGGTCACCCCCGGAGGGCCTCGGGGTCCTGAGGGCGTCCATCCATAGTCATCGTAAGGCCACCGGGCCCGGTGTGAGGCCCGCACCAGACCCCCGCGGCCTGGGCCCTCGGGAGCAGCCTGTCAGCACCCGTCCCCCACAACCACTCAGCCCTCCGGGAAAGCCCGGCCTCGGGGTGAGCTGCTCCCGGCACGGCCCCGGGGCGGGGTGCGAGGTGAGGTCTGGGGGGCCAGGCGCCGGCAGACCGGGGCTCGGTGCCCGGGCCTCTGAGGAACAGGACGGCCCCTGGCCACGTGCCGCAAGGTGACCGGGGCAGCTTGGGGTGCGCCCCCGGTGAGGGGCAGGGGCCCAGCGGGGCCGAGCGCGGGCGCAGCCGCTCGGTGGAGGCAGTGGGAGCGCCCGGCCCCGCGTGGGTCTGGGGCTGCCGCTCGCTCCTCGTGGGCGGGCTCTCGGCTACGCGCTGGTCTGGGGCCGGCTGAGTGCGGGGCAGGGCGGGGGAGGAGACCCCGCGAACCAAGCCGAGGCACCGGTGAAACCCACACATCGGGAGCCGGCGCCCTCAGGGCCAGGCATGTGCACGCGTGCCGTGGCTGTGTGGGGCCTGCGCCCGGGCTACAAGTGCCAAGGGCTCTGCTTCCGGAAAGATCTGTGCAGGGAGGACAGGCTGGAGGGGAGCACAGCAGCGGGCGAAGAGCAGAGGTGGGGGCCCTGGGGTCCGGACGGGGCGCCCAGGCCCACCGCCGGGAGGAGCAGGGCCCCGGCCCCAGGGACAGGCCAGCATGAGGGGTCGCCGTGGGCAGGCCCAGGACACGGGGTGCAGGTGCCGGCGGAGGTGGGTCCAGGTGTCTGCCGTGAGCGGTGGGCGCCGTGGGGGATGAGGGCCGACACCAGGGAGCAGAGTTAGGGGCGCAGCAGCTGGCGCCGAGGGGCCGCCCACCGGGGACCCCAGGGCGCTACCCCGCACTCCCCCAGCCGGCCTGCTCCTGAGGCCCCTCCGGCCCCTGCCCAGCACCGGGACAGCCGGGCTCCGCCGCCCGGGGACGCCAGGGGCGCTGGCCAGCCCAGCGTGGGGACCTGTCCTGCCCCCCGCAGCCTGCGCCCCACGGCCACCCCGAGGTGCAGGGGCCCGGTGGGGGGGGTCTGGGTGCCCGGCGTGGACGCGCCGGCCCGCGTCCTCAGGGCCCTCTGCGCATGTCCGGGTCCTGGGGCCGCCCCTTGGGGTCAGGCCCCGGCCCCCACTTGGCTGGACTGTCCGCAGAGACGTCTGCCCACAGCGCTCCCGGGCGGGGGGCTGCAGGCTTCCGGGCCGCCTGCCCCTCCCCGCCGCGCCCGCGCGCTCCCCCGCCCCCTTCCTGGCTGACCTGCGGCCGCAGCCACAGCTGCTTCCCCATCCGCTACCTGCCCCCGCAATGGCAGCACCCCGCGTCCCGCCTCCGGGGCCCCGGCTGCCCACGGCTGCCCAGCCCAGGCCCGGCAGACCCCCGGCCCTGCGCCTCGCGCCCACATGGGCGCCTGGGGCTCTCAGGCTCCGGCCCCTGCGAGCCCCCGGCTGACCTCTCGGCCCTGCGGCCGCACCCGGCCCTTCCTCCCCGCCTCCCCTCAGGACCCGGGGCCAGCCGGCCGGCAGGGCCTCCAGCCACGTCCACAGCTGGACCAGCCCGCCCTGGCGGCAACAGCCCCGGGCCCCGGGTTTTGGGGTCTGGCCCCACCACCTGGGAGCCCTGGTGGGCAGCGAAGGCGGCCACTGCTGTGCCCCCGGCCTCCTCTCCCGCCCTGCCCTGGGTGCCCCGACAGCCTCAGCCGTGCCCGCTCCCCCAGAGCCCTGGTTAGCTCTGAGCGCCCCAAGTTCAGGGTGAGGGCGGGGTCGAGGGCCAGGCGGGGCGGTGAGCCGGCTCAGACGCGGCCGGGCACGAGGCCTTGGGGCGCCTCCCGCGGGCCGGGGCTGTGGCCGGCAGGTGTGGAGCCCGCGCCCAGGGCCTGGGCGTGGCCCCGCGTGGCCCGCGGCAGCTTGCTTCACACTTCCTGGGGGCTGGTTTGGGGTTTTCTTTTTTTCGCTCTCCTCTTGCAGCAGCAGCTTAAAAAACAACACCCGGCCAGCCCGCTGCAGCCTCAACCTGAGCAGGGAAGTGAAAGCGGGGGCCGGCGGGAGCAGCGCCCACACCACTCGCGGGCCCACCATGGCGGACGCCGCCAGCCCCCTGGGCGCCGGGCAGCAGGGCCAGCCGGCGCGGGAGCTCGGTGCGGGGTAAGCGGCCGCCTCTGTGGGGCCTGGCCCAGGCAGGAGCCCAGGGCGGCGTCTGGCTCGGCCTCACCCGCTGTGAGGAGGCAAGTTCCCGCCCCGTGGGGTTCAGCGGGGCAAGGAGGCCGGACGCCCCTTGGGCACCCAGGATGGGACCCGACAGCGGGGGACAGGCCCCTGGAGGGCAGGGCAGGAGTGCGGGGCTGGGCAGGGCGCTCGGGCCGGCCAGGAGGAGGAGGGGGGCCGCCGGGCCCCGGGTGCCGATGCGGGGGGCGACCGGATTCGTTGGGGGGACAGGCGGGCGGCAGGTCCCCGAGTGAGCGGCTGCAGAGGGCAGAGAAGCCCGCCCACCTCCCGGGGCCGCTGAGGGCAGGAGGCGGGTCCTGGGGACCCATGGCCGGGGCCGCCAAAGAGCTGCGGGGGGCCTGGGCACGGGCAGGGCGAGGTCAGAGCGGGCAGCGGAGGCCACAGAGATGGGGGCTCCGGCGGGCGCTCGGCTGGGGCCGGGGGCACGCCCGGCCGTGAGCACGGCTTCCCTGTGTGGGTCCCCGGCCTGCTCCGGGCTGGTACCCTGGGGGTACCGGTGTGGGGCTTCTAGGCGGGGGCAGCCTGTGCGTGTCCAGCGGGGCTGCCCGGGCCGCGCTGCCTGCAGCCGTGGGGCCATGTGGCCGGGCAGTGGGAGGCCCGCTGTGTGCCCTCGGGGATGGCGCATCCTGCCAGGGAGGGGCAGGTCGCTCCGGGCCCAGCAGGTGACCAGGGACAGCTGTGTCCCCGCTCAGAAATGGCCCTCACGTCAGTGCCCAAGCCCTGGGCCCCGGGCCTCCCGCGCTCATGCCCATAGAAGGGCAGGGACAGTGGCCTGGCTGGGCACCTGCCCCGGCCACCCAGGCTGGCCCTCCCTCCCAGCTGTCACCCTGGAGGCGGCGGGGGGTGTGCTGGGGTGACCCCTGGGCCACCTCGGGCCTGCCTGGCTCCGACGGAGAGCCAGCCTGGCCCGGCCCACAGGCCCTCCATGTGGGGCTCGGCCTTTCAGAACGAAACCGAGAAGCAGGGCGGGCAGCCCCAGGTGACCGAGAGCCGGGGGTTTTCCTGCCGTGGTGGGTGGGGCAGGCCTGTGGCCTGGGAAGCCCCTGGAAGCCCGAGACCGGCCAGGGCTGCACGAGCAGAGCAGCCCCCAGCGGGGCAAGGGGCCCCCGCAGACTGCCCAGGACGGTGTTGCAGGCCCGACTCCTCGGGGCCCCCGTCCCGCAAGCCACCCACGCCCCCAGGACACACCCCTGGCGACGCCCGCCCGCCTGCCCTCACCTGCCACGTCCTGGTCCCCACGAAGCCCTGCGCTCCCACCGAGGGCGCGGTGTCCACCTGCGGCCACCCCGGGCCTGCTCAGCCATGCCGGCCCTGCCCCCACTTTCTGGGGTCCCCAGCCCTGCCCGTTCCTGCAAGAGGCTGGAATCACAGCGCCTTCGGCCCCCCTGGCTGCCCCACTCCCTGGCCCTCGAAGGCCCGTCCGGCCTGTCCATCCTGGGGCCTGGTCTCCCTCAGCAAGGCGCCACGGCCGCGGTCAGCACTGCCCGCCTGGGCCCGCCCACCTGCCCTGGCCTCTAGCCCCATTGCTTTTCCTGGCCTTCGTGGCCCGCTCCAAGGTCCCCTGGAGAGGCCAGGCCCCCCGGCCCCCAGAGGGAGGCTGCCTCTTCCTGCCCCCAGGGAGCGAGGGGCGGAGTCAGGCGGTCGGGCCTGGGTGGCGTCCACTGTCCCCGCACGGGCCGGCGCCCACAGAGGCAGCCGCGCCAAGACCACTCGGGAAGGGCCGGCAGCCACGGCCGCTGGGGAGCAGCTGGGGGGCCGAGCCCAGTGGCTCCCAGGGGAGCCAGACTTGAGGGGTGCTCAGGGCTGGGCCCCCGGAGACCTCTCTCTGCCCCCTCCAGGCCAGAGGCCCCGGAGCCCGGAAGTCCCCGGGGAGGGGCAGGACATCCTCTGCTGGCTGAGGCGAGGGCGGCGCCTGCCCCTCGGCCATCTGCCTCGCAGCAGGCGGGGCCAGCAGGGCCCAGGGCGGGCAGACGGCCGGGCAGGCCCTGGCCCCGGCACCCTCGCCCGGGCGCTCACCTCCCTGCCTCTGTCGCGGTCTCCAGCAGGCCTGTCCACGCTCCCCGAGGGGCCCGGCTACAGGCGGGGGCCCAGGCCCTGCCAGGGGCTGGGGGCTCGTGCACGCCAAGTCTGGGTGCTGGGGACCCGGCAGAGCTCGGGGTACCCCGAGGGGCACCCCTCTTGGTAACCTGCACCAGTCTGCTCTGAGCCCCCAGGCCTCCTGGAGAGGCAGCTCCCGGAGCAGAAACGGGACTGGGCCTGTCCCAACAGCCGGGTCTTCCCGAGACGAGGGGGAAGGAGCGCGGCCCCACCCGCCCCGCCCCCGCTGCCCGGCACGCCCGCTCCAGCTCTGGCTCCGAAAGGCACGGCCCCGCGCCAGCAGCAGCCCTCCCGGGGTCCCGGCCCTCCCCAGCCCAGGTCTGGGGGTTCCCGGCCCCCATAGCAGGGGGTTCCCGGCCCCCATAGCAGGAGCTTCCCAAAAGTTGCTCAGGCACCCAAAACGCGGTGCGGGGGCGGGGCGACGCGGGGCTGGAGGACGGCGGGCGGCGGGGGGCGGCACCCTGGCCCCCGGCAACGGCCGGCGTGGTGTGCCTGTGTCCCTGCGGGGGCGGCGGCCAAGGGAGGCGGGGTGACCGCCAGGCTAGGTGCGGTGGGCGGGGCGGGCACGGAGCCGTCGGAGCGCCGCGGGCGCGGAAGAAGCGGGCTCCGCGCCGGGCAGCTGGGCCCACGGGGGCGGCGGCCAGCACGCCGCGCGGATTCGTCCCAAGGGGGCGGGCGGTGCCGACGGCCCCTCCCGAGTGTCCTCTCTGTGCCCACGATCTCTCCGTAAAGGGCGGGCAGGTGAGCGCTGGATGTCCTCCGGGAGCCACGTGGAGGGGGTGGACATGGGGCTGAGCAGGCCAGTAGGGCCGGCTGTGTCCCCAGGATAACTGGGGGGCGGTGCGGAGAAGTGGGGGGATATAAATGACGCCCGGAAGACAGTGCTGTGGGCAATGCACCGACGGGTGAGGATGGACGGAGGATGGACAGTGGGTGGACAGTGGACGCCTGGCGGTGGGGGGGAGAGTGACGACAGCACAATCCACGCCACTGCTCTGCCCTCCGCCCCTGTCAGGACGGGTCCTAGCTGGACGCGCCCCGAAGCCCGCCCTGGCCCGCCCCCGCGCCTCCGATGCCCATGCCACACCCTGCTCTCTGACGGGCACTCCTGCCACCCCAGCGCCACCTCCTGCGGGGGACGTGTGTCCTCCCTTCGAGCCGTGCTATTCCCTGGCCGCGCTCACCTGGCCTGTCCGCAGCTGGACTCCAGAGCTGGGCAGCTCCGGGGAGGAGGCCAGGAGGAAGGCGCGGCTCCTCGGCGGGGCGGCGGCCGGTGGGCACGCTGGTGTGGCGGGCCCCCACCCCGGCCCCCAGCCGCGCGGGGAGGACGCGCGCCCCCTAGCACAGGCCGCAGGCCGGGCCAGGTGAGCGTGAGGGCCGGGGCCGTGCTGGACCCCAGTGGCCAGCGCCGCCGCCTGCGTCCACGCACGCGGGGCTGGCCGCTGGCCGCCGGCCTCCCTGGGTCCACAGCCGGCCAGCCTCACCCCGGGTGAGCACTCGCGCGCCTGCACTCCGGCCCGGCGCCCGCCGGCCAAAGGCCGTCCTGCTCTGCACGGGCTGGGCCCCAGGCGAGGTCCTCGGCCCGAGCCTCGGGGCAGCCGTGCACTCGGGATGGCAGGCCCTGGACGCCGCTCGCCTGGCCGGCCCGGCCACCCGCGGCCGTCCCCGGCCCGCTCGCCCGAAGCCCGGGTGAGTCACGGACGCAGCCCAACCGGGGGAACAGCGGGCTGGGCTCTCCTCCCGCGCGGGCAGGGCCACGCTGGGCCCGACCTGTGCCCACCGGCCACGGCCACGGCCTCCGCGCCACGCCCGCCGGCGCCTGTGCCCGCCCCTCGCACCCGACCCCGGGCAGCGGGGCGCGGGGCCCAGGCCGCGTCTGGGGAGTAGAGCGGACTCTGGGGTGCGGCCGCCCCGGAGGTGGACGGAGCAGGCTGGGGATAAACAAAGGGGAAGCGGGAGGAGGGAGGAGGAGGGGAGGGGCAGGGAGGGGCAGGGACGGGCGGAGGCGGGCGGGAGGCAGATGGGGCAGACTGGAGGGAGCGGGAGAGGCCAGGGCGGGGCGTGGCGGGCCAGAGAGCCCGCGGCGGGCGCGCCCACAGGTGGACAAGGCCGGGAGGAGGGGCCGGGCGCTGGGCGCCCAGGATGGAGGGGCAGGTCGGGCCAGCAGGGGACGCCGGGCCAGCAGGGCGCGGGCCGGGCGGCCAGGGCGGCCGGCACCGGGAGGCAGGAGGCCGCCTGGACGCCTCCCGTCGCCGGCCACCGGGCCCGCCGAGCCCCGCTGCCGGCGGGGAGGGCTTCTCGCCGACATTTTTACTAGTCTTGGCAGGAGGGGAGGTGGAGGAGCCCGGGGTGGAGGAGGGGGCTGGGGGGCAAAGGGGAAGCAGCTGTCGGCGTCCCGAGGAGAGGCCGGGGACCGCAGGCCGCGACGGCAGGGGACCGGGCAGCCCAGGAGGAGGGGAGGAGCGGAGGGCGAGGGCGTCCGGCCCTGGGAGGACAAGCAGGAGGGCGGCCGCAGACAGAGGCTGGCGGCGGGGCCCTGTGAAGAAGGAGCTGCAGCGTCCCCGGGGCCGGGGTCAGGCAGGCCGGCGCTCCCGCGGAGGGATCCGGCAGACAGGGCCCGGAGAGCCTCCTGAGGTAGGTCGCTGCGGCCCGCAGGGTGCCCGCGGCCTGCCCCTCGCCCAGCACTGCCCGCCGGGCTCCTGTGCGGTGCAGGTGTGCCAGGCGGGCCTCCCCAGCACGCAGGCCTCAGGCGGCACCCTGCCCTGGACCCCCCGACCCGAGGCCACTGCCCCGGCCGTGGTCCTGCTGAGCTCGGGGACCCTCCGGTCACCCCTGACGTCACTGGACTGCAGCCACACTCACTGCCCCTGCCCTGCCCTCAGATGGCCGTGCAGGCCGCAGGCCCACACGGGGCTATCATGCCCTCCTCGCCGGCATCCTGCCCCTCGCCTTCCAACGTCCAAGCAGTGTCCCCGTTTCCTCCTCTGAAAATAGGGTGTGGTGGCCCTGCCTGGCCGAGCTGGCCACAGGCCATTTCAGAGTCACTGTCCCGCCCGGGTGGCTCCCCGCCTGCCTCTGAGCCACCTGCAGCGCCCTTCCTCCTGAACCCTTCCATGCATCTCAGGTGCAGCTGAATGCTGTCTCCTCCAGGCAGCCTGCCGGGCTTCTCCCAAGCCAAGGACTGCCCGCCCCACCCAGGCCCCCGCCTGCCCCGGCTTGTCTGGCGCAGGTGGCGTCCCGGGCCCACTCAGCCCTGGCATTCGGAAGAGGCCCTGAGGGGCAGGCCTCGCGCTCTCCTGACCCCCGGCACCACCCAGCGTGAGCGGGCCTCTGCTGGCCGCCTGCAGCCCCTGCCTGTCCCGGGCCGGCCTGCGCCGCCTCCTGCCTCCGCCCTACCTCTCAGACTTCCTGGCCCTCCCGGCGCCGCTGACCGGCCCTCGCAGAGGCGGGTCTCCAGCGCACTCGCCCCAGCCAGCGGCGACTCCAGGGCCACTGCTGGCCCCTCTCGGGAGCCCTGGAGCCCGGGACTGAGTGTCCAAGGCCAAATCCCTGGCCTCGCTGGTGCCGCCTAACAAATGGGGAAACCGAGGCCCACGAGGGTCGCGCAGCCCCTGGGGTGTGTCAGGAAGGGCCTGGGCAGACCCGGGGGGGCTGGGCCGGTGTCGGGCCAGCCCCACGCTGTCCCCGGGGTGAGGAGGGCCGGCTGGGGGCCACGCTGGGGGGCGGCGTGCCCCGCGGGCCTGGCAGGTCAGCCGGGCTGACAGTGGGCAGAGGACAAGTCCCGCCCGGGGCCTCGCGCGGCCAGCAGGGGAGCGGGGACCAGCCCCTGGAGCAAGCTCAGGGCCGCCCACGGTGCCTGCTGCACACAGGGTGGGAGGGGACCTCTGCCACCAGCTGGGGGCGCCGGAGGCCAGCGCCAAGGGCACCGGCCCGGTGCAGGCTCGTGGGCACCCCCGGGGCCCGCAGGGTGCCCCGCCCGCCCCGCCCGCCCACACCACCCCCACCCTGTCGGGCTCGTCGGGGCTGTGCCCGTGGCCATCCGCCTGCTGGCCAGGCGCAGGCTGCAGGCTTCCGGGCCGGCCCCCAGGAGCCCCCGCCCAGCTCTGCCCCGTCCAGGTGGCTGCATGCACCCGGCCCAGAGACCAGAGGCTGCGCCCGGGGCCACCAGCGGACACCGTGGGGAGGTCTCCGGGGCTGGCCGGGCTCTGGGCGTGGGGGCGGCCGCGGGCCCAGAGCACAGGCCTGGGGTCCTCTGGCTGGCCCTGGCCCGGTCTGGGTTTCCCGGGAAGCCCTGGGCTGAGGAATCCTGGAGCCGGCTCCTCGCCCCCCCGCCCCTCGCGCCCGGCCGTGGAGCCTCCTGGGGACCCTGGTGTGGCCAGCAGAGCCGGCCGGGGCTGGAGCCGCTGGGACGGCCGGGGGCGGGGCTGCCTGGGCCCACCCGAGGCCGGATGGGGGTGGCCCCGCCCTGGCAGAACCGGGCGTCCGCCTGGTGGGCGGTGCTGTCGCAGGACGGGGCGGGCGGGCGGCCAGCGCGGGCTCTGCCCGGGACCCCAGGCAGGCGGCAGCGGGACTTGGGGACCCGCGGGCCAGCCCCTGGGCAGGGTGTCGGGCCCAGAGCCCAGAGTGCTGAGGTCCAGGCCAGCCTCCAGCCCAGCCCTAGAGCCAGAGCCGGGCAGAGCGGCCGGAGGCGGCGCCGGGTGCAGGGCTCGGCTGGAGCCTCGAGGGGCACGGGGGGCTCGGCCCCAAGGGACGGCTGGAGGGTGCGCCCCAGGAGCGCCTGGCCGGGCTCTGAGCTGCGGCACAGGTGGGTGCTGGGGTGCCCATGAGGCGCCCGGCGGGCAGGAGGGCACCGTGCCGCAGGTGGGCGGCGGCAAGGGCCTGGGGCGCGAGTGGCAGGCGTGTGGCCGTGAGGCGTGGGGCAGGCTGTGCTGCCCGGCGTCCCCCGTGTCCCCGGCGTGGGGGAGCGAGCAGGGCGGAGACCACCGTGAGGGCAGAGCAGGGGAGGGGGGAGGTGTGGGGCGGGCCCCCCCCCGAGGGCTGGGCAGCGCTGAGTCCGGCCTCCAGCACCTGCGCTGGCTCGAGGAGGGCGGAGGACGGTCCCGGAGGAGGGAGCACCTGTGGCTGGGGGTGGGCGTCTGCCCGGCGGGGCCCCGGTCAGCACGCCCCGGCCTCGGCACAGGCGGGGCCCCGGAGCTGCTCCTGCGCGCCCATCTCCTCGGGGCCGTCTCCTCGTCTCCCCGGCGGCAGCGGCACCTGATGCCAGGCCGGAGCAGGGGTGTGAGCTCCGGGGCCCGCGCCCGCTGCAGGGTGGGGAGCTGCGGCCGGCCAGGCCTGCCCCGGGCAGGAGCAGGGGCTGCGGACGGGCAACCACAGGGCCGCGGCCCAGCGCCCGGGGGTCTGCGGGGGGCGCCTGGGGGCTGGTAGAGGGTCCAGCTCTGCCGCAGGCCCGGCTGGGGGGCGGGCGGCGCCGGCCAGGCGGGGGAGGGACAGCCCCACAGGACGCCAGCGCCGCGGGGCAGGCTGGCGAGGGTGCGGGCGGCGGAGGCGGCCGGGTGCGGCCGGCCGGCGGGAGGTGTGGGCTGGGCCGCCGTGCCAGCCCTCGCCGCGTGTCTGGGCGCACGCCAGATCTGGCCTCGTGAGCTCCCGAGAGCGCTGCCAGGCAGCCCCAGCCACGAGCGGCGCTCCCCGAGGGCCGTCTGGTGCCAGCAGGAGCCCGGCCGGGGCGCGGGCGGGGCTGGGCCGTGGGGGGCTGTGCGGTCAGGCCCTGTGGGTCCCCGGGGAGGGCGCCCGTGGAGGGGCAGGGCCACCCGCACGCGAGGGACGCCGGGGGCGGGGGCGCCTGCGTGCTGTGGTCAGTGACTCGCAGGAGGAGTGGCGTGCTGGACCGAGGGAGGAGCGGCCAGCGCCGGCAGTCCCGCTGGGTACCCCGGGCCGGTGGACCCCGGAGGAAGGTGAGACCTTGACCTCCGACCCCAGGCCTGGGGCAGGCGGGCAGGGCAGATGGGCAGATGTAGCAGAGCAGCGGTCCCGGGGCTGACCACGAGCACATCATAAGAGGTAGGACCCCCTGCCAGGGGAGGTGACAGCCCCGGGCGAGGACAGTGGTGGGTGGGTGACCAGTGGGGGAGCTGGTCCGGGAGTCCGGGGCCGAGGCCTGGGCTGGCCAAGGTGTCCCAGGGCCGTGAGGGGGCTTCAGAGCCCCGGGCCCCTGCGTGGCAGCTGCCGCCCTCAGGACGCGCACCCCGTGGGGTGTCGGGTCCCTTGGCCAGCCCGGACGCCTCAGGGCAGGGTGTGCCATGGGGAGGCTGGGTGGTGATGCCCAGGGCTGTGCGTTCCCGAGTGTCCGGCCCCGGGCTGGGGCTGGACACGCAGTGGGGACGGGCAGCGGGCAGCTGAGCCAGCACCGGGAGAGCCGCCTGCCAGGTCGGGGTGCTTGGGCTGCAGGGAGCCGGGTGGGCGGCGGGGGCTCTGGAGACGACCCCCCATGCTGTCCTGGTGGGGCTGGTGCAGCCCCGTCCTCCAGGGCGGTGGGCTCTGCGTCTGGCCTTGGGCGCGGGGGAGGGGGACCCTGTGGGGGCGGCACAGGCGCCGGGCTGTCCCGGGCTTCGGGCGAGGAGGCTCTCACCGCCTTTGGGTCCCAGCGCCTGGTGAGCCAGAGAGCTGGGGAGGAGGGAGGGCAGGAGGGAGGAGGGGCGGCGAGAGGAGGGGGGAGGAAGGAGGGGCAGGGGCATGGCGGGATGGAGGCGCGCGGAGGTCTCCAGGCGACAGCCGGGCACCGGCTGGGGGGCGCCGGCGGGGGCGCCCTGCCTCTCCGGGCCAGCGGGTCCCCCGCCCCGTGGCCCCTCTCAGCCTCCTCCCCAGTTGTCCAGGGGGCAAAGACCCCACCGAGGGGTGAGGCCGAGGGCAGCTGGGGCGGCAGGGGCGCCTGAGCAGGCTGGACGGAGCCTGGGGCCGAGGGGTGGCCACTGGCAGGGGCCGGGCCGCAGGGGCCCAGGTGTCGGGCTGAGGCTGCCACCCGTCTGCCCGGGCTGCAGGAGAGGCGAGCGGGGGTCTCGGGTTGGGGCTCCGTGAGGGCCCCAGGGGCCTCCCGAGAGATGCCACAGGTGAGAGACGAGGGGTGTCGGGGAGCGCGGCCCGGCCCGGGGCCTCGAGACACCGCCAGCTCGGGGGGTCACAGCACTCCTGCTCCCCGAGGCGCCAGAGGCCCTGGGCCCCCCTCTGGGCAGTGGGGTGCTGAGTGCACCCTCCCTGTGGGGGTCCGAGCGGAGGCTTCCCAGCGGGGACCCTCTGTCAGAGCCCAGGGGCGCAGGCCGGGGCCTCGGCGCCCCTCTCAGTGCCGGTGTCCCTGCGGGAGGGCGTCCATGGTCCTGCCCTGCAGAGGGGGGCCGGCGGCCTGTCTCACAGCGAGGGCGGGGCGCTGGGGGGGCCCGGCAAGCTCCAGCCCGCCCCTGCCCGCTCCCTGCCCCGGCGTACCCTGCCCTCGGGGCCTGCCCCCAGCTCCCTCCGGCCGGACGCAGCCTCTGGGCCTCTCCCGGCACAGCCGGCCCCCAGATGCGCCCTCGCAGGCACGTGGCCCCGCTGTCTTCCTGCCCCCGCCCGGAGCTGGGGCCCAGCCTGCCCGGTGGTGTCCACCTGGCCGGGACCCCGAGGGCAGCCCTGGGAAGGGCAGGCCAGAGAGTGCCGAGGGGCCCGGCCCCCAGCGCAGACCCCTCTCCAGGCGGCCGGGCAGGACCCCGCCTCCACCCGGGGCCCCTCCGCGCAGGCCAGTGGGGAGCCTGGGGCGGGGCGGGGTGTGGGCCTCGTGGACGCCTGCCTCCGCTCTGGCCTTGGCCAGGTGCCGCCCCCGCTTTTGGGGCCGGTGCCCCCGCGGAGACCCGGGGCTGGGGCTTGGGGCCTGCGGGGCACAGCCTGGCTGCGCGGTCCACCTCCCGCCTGCGGGGCACCCTACAGGCCAGCTCTGCCCCCAAGCCTGGCCGCTCCCGGTCACCTGCAGGGGCAGAGCTGGGCGGGGCGGGGCAGGAGGGGTGGGGGCCAGGCCGGGCTGGCACCGCGGATGTGTGGGGTGGACTTCAGGGAGCCGAGAGGGGTGGGCCGGGGGCAGTGGGCAGTGGGCAGTGGCTGCACCCGCAGGGCAGCCCCTGCATTGGGGTCCCACTCAGAGCCGGGCGCGGGGCCTGGGGGCTGGTGCACGGGGGGCCCTGATGTGGGGGAGGAGTGCGGGCTGCTCTCCGGCCCCCTTTCCCGGGCCCCCGCCCCTCTCCCGGCCCCCCTCTCCAGTCCCCCCTCTCTTGGCCCCCTCTCCCGGCCCCCCGCCCCTCTCTGAGCCCCCAGCCCCTCTCCAG
>PVIJ01023960.1:0-13233 GCA_004024925.1 Scalopus aquaticus
TGTCCACTCTCACCATTACTTTTCAATATAATACTGGAAGTCCTAGCCAGAGCAATTAGACAAGAGAAAGACATTCAAGGGATCCAAATAGGAAAAGAAGAAATTAAACTGTCTCTATTTGCAGACGATATGATAATATATATACAAAACCCTAAAAACTCCATAGAAAAACTACTCAAAATAATAGACCAGTTCAGTATAGTAGCAGGATACAAAAATCAATGCACAAAAATCAGTAGCCTTCCTATCTGCAAACACCCAATCTGAAGAAGAAGAAATTAAGAAATCCATCCCCTTCAAAATAGAAATCAAAAGATTCAAATATCTGGGAATAAATCTAACAAAAGACTACAAAAGAAAACTACAAAGAAAGAAAACTACATACAAAGAAACTACAAAGAAAACTACAAAAAAAAAAACCTAAAAAGAAAACTACAAAAGAAAGAAAACTACAAAACTCTGTTGAAAGAAATAGAAGATGACACAAGAAGATGGAAAGGCATCCCCTGCTCATGGATTGGAAGGATTAGCATTATCAAAATGGCAGTCCTATGGTAACTGTGTTCATCTTTGTTTTAAGCCTCAGTTTTTTAACATATTATGTGATTCCATTCATATAAAATATCAAAGTTAACCAAATCTATAAAGACAGAAAGTAGATTAGATTAGCATTGTCAGGGATTGTGGGAGAAGAGATTGGGAATGATTTAAGTGAATACAGTGCCTAACATGAGTCATTTTCCCCATGTATGGCTTTCATTTCCATTTTGTCTTATTTAAAAACAAAACAAGTTTTACTTGGACTTCACCATTCATCTTCAGTAACAACAAAACTACATTATTTACCCTACTAGTTATCAAAGTCCATTAAGCACAGTGAGACAAATAGAACAGATAAGATTCTAAGAATAAACTAACATTTACAGCTACCTGATTCATGACAAGCATGACCCTACTGTGTAGTGGGGAAAAGAAGGCCTTTTCTGTAAAGGATACACAATCAACTGGATATTTACATGGAAAAAAATGAATCTGGACCCCAAGTTCACATTTGGAAAAAAATAAGTTCCAGATGTACTACAGACCTCAATGTGAATAGTAAAACTTTTAGAAGAAAATATCAGAGAACAATATCATAATTTTGGGGTGGCAATGATTTTTGTCAATAGGACACAGAAAGGATTAATCACAAAGCAAAGAACAGACCAATTAATGAAGAAAATAATGTTAAGAAGAATAGAAGCTGTTAGTGAAGACCTGATGTAAAGAATATGAAATTGTTCTGTAAATAAGGGAATATATAATTTAACTTTTCAATTAATTTAACTTTAGCTAATTTCACCTTGCTAAATAAAATAATGCACATAAAATGGTCGCAGATTTTAAAAAGTTTGTTTAACAAGTGTCATCTGTCAAGAGAGTCCAATCAGAAGAGATAAAGAAGAGTGGAATTTGAACAGGAAAAGTTTACTACAAAGAATCATTAACTTTAAGAAGTTGGAGTAATGAGGGATTGGCTAGTAAGAAGTAAAGAGAATTCTATAAAATATAGAATAGTAGATGTAAGGAGCAACCACTACCCCTAAGACTAAAAAGAGGCCCCCTCCAGGGTTAAGCTGGCACAACTGGAAGAGGCACAATCATGCCTCAGTGAGTAGCAAAAATACTGATGTGGTGCCACCTGCAGTTCACTAAAACTCCACCCTCAGAGTTATCCTTAATTTGCCCTCCTGGGTGCCAGGGAAAGCTTATCACATGGAAAAGGGAGCTCACAGTCAGTAGGGGCTGCTGACTGCAGCACTATGTAGGGGCTGGCATTGGAGAAGCCGACCAACCTTCAGGATGTGTGCATGGGGAAGTCTCAAGCACTGTATAAGAGAGATGCTGAATAAGTCACTTGTACTGTAAGAACCAGACACCAGAGAAGCCATCAAGCCAGCACACCAGAAGCAGGAAGGAAAATCCCTTCTTCTTGCCATGTCTCCTCAGTACCTCTACTGACAAAGTTTAACATCCTGCCAGCAGTCAAAGGAAACATTTAAAGGGCCCATGTGCATTTCCACAAAGGGTGCACTGAATGGTGAATTTGAAGTTGAGGGGTAATAAATTGATAACTGGCACAATTATAATGCTAAGCTTTTACCAATCATGACCGGAAAAAATTACAGCTAGTGAGGGCTCCTCAAGCACCAAAATAAGAATCAGTGTTTGAAGACGGTGAAATGGATGGTTTTTTCCTTTATATCTCCTACAGTGGGGTATATTATTTGATAATTTAAATTTAAAATATTAACATAATGGATGATAGAAAAATAAAGGATACATTACTAGAGTTTAGTTGGGTTTAGAACTAACTGCTCCCAGAAAATTCAATTAAAAAAGGTTTTTTTCTGTTGATGAAATCAGAGATTCATTCATGTATCACATAATAGGGAACTAAATTTTTTTTTTTTTCGTTTCCTGAGGAAAATCCTGTCTGGATTCAAACTTAAAGGATCTTAAAAATCCAAAAACTATGGTATTTTTAGAATCAGAACACAATGTGTTCTCACACAAATACAAATTATAGGCAGGGTTGACAACATTCCAATAATTTCAAGATTTCTTAATAAGTAAAGTCAGTGTTGGGCAAAGAAAAAGAAAAGCAACCTCAGTGCCCAGAAGAAAATATATCATATTAGACAGATGAATTATTCAGGCTATTAAAGAAGGAAATCTTGGGCCTCCCCGGAGGCGCAGCAGTTAAGTGCTGTGCTGTGGAGCTGTCGGCAGCGACGACGCGAGTTCGACGCCCGGCGGGGGAGAATCCCACATGGCGCGGCAGACCACTCCTGCCTTCCCCGCTGCTCCCCTCAGCAGTGTATTTCTGATATGCCTGTTCTGCTACCCACTCCATCTCTGGTGAATCCCCTCGCTGCCCCACGCCTCTGGCCTGTACCCCAGCTTGTACGTATAAATAAAAAAAAATAAAAAAAAAAGAAGGAAATCTTGCCATTTGTGACAATTTGGGTGAACCTTAAAGGCTTTGTGCTAAATGAAATAAGCTGGACAGAGAAAGACAAAGGCCACTTGACCTCACTTATAAGTGAAACCTAATACCAAAAAGGAACAAAAATTAAACTCTTAGACACAGAGGACAGATTGGTGGTTTCCAGAGCTGAGGAGTAAAGGGCAGGCAAAATGGGTGAAGGTCAAGAGATACAAACATTCAGTTATAAAATAATAAGTCATAGGAACGTAATACACAGTGTAGTGACTACAGGTAATAATACTATAATGCATATTTGAAAGTTACCAAGAGTACATCTTAAAAGTTCTTATAAGAAAAAAATTTTGTTGCTATAGGACGGATGTTGACTAGACTTAGCATGTTGAACATATATGTACAGTATCAATCACTGTGTTATGCACCTGCAACTAATAAAATGTGATACAGTGACTTGAACAGTGCCTCTCCCAAATTCATGTCCATCCAGAACATAGTAATATCACCTTATTCGCAAATATGACCTTTGTACACATAATTGATTAAAAGATCTTAAGATGAAATCATCCTGGATTTAGGGTGGACCCTAAGTCCAATGCTGATAACCTTGTAAGAAGAAGAAAATACACAGAAACTCAGAAAAAAGAAGGTAATGCAAAGATGCAGGCAGAGATTGGAGTGATGTTGCTACTACAAACCAAGGCGCACAAAGGACTGCTGGCAGTAATCTGAAGTTAAAAGAGAAGCATGGGACAATTTTCCCTCAGAGCCTACAGAAGGAACCAATCCTACAAACACCTTCATTTCAGACGTCTGGCCTCGCCTACTTAACTGTGAAAGAATACAATTTTGTCAGTTTAACTTGCCCAATTTGTGTTACTTTACTATGTATGATAGCCCTAGTAAACTAACAAAGATGTTCAGAGTATTTTTTTTTTACAACGTAAAACCTGAAAATAACATTACTTTTCAACAATCGGGGATTAATTACATAAATTATGATGGACCCACAGAATTTAACTGTGTAATCATTTTTAAAAGTAATGATAGATCTTTAACTGTAAATGGCAATTAGACACTGTTTAAAAAAAGTTTCACTAACTAATCTTTGGAGAGGAATCCCTAAGAGTCTTGATCAGAGTAACTTTGAAGCAGCGATGCAGTCAGAAAAAAACATTTTTCCATTTGTATCTATTATATACAGAAAGCTATTAAAAATTTTTTTGCACGTTTTAAGGCAGTTAGGAAATTTTTTATGCCATTGAAAAATATTAATGAAAACAAATCATAAACATGTGACTTTGTATTTAGTGAGATTTTAATAGTAGTAGTCTACATTTTTATTAAGGTTAATTTATTCTAAATTTTTAAGTGTATTTTAAAAGATTTGTGTTTTCATGATTTTTAACTGATGCATTTCAACTCTAAGTATGAAGAATGAATGAAAAGTTTAGTGAAATTGGTTTGAGTGAAAGATGAATTTTCATCCAATCAGTTTGGGATTAGGGAATGACTCCATTACATCATCATTGAACAACATCTAAAATAATGCATATTAGGTTGCAATTATTGTACTGTTTTGTAAATTTGGCACTAGTTCAATCTGCATGATGGCAGAGTCTGTTTGGATTTTATTTATATTACCTTATAGTGCTTTTCATAGTAGATGCTCAGTATTTACTATTCAATAATTGAATGAATGTAAGGCTACTGCTCTTTTGAAATTTAACTGAGAAGACAAGACATAAATATCTATTGATCTAACTTAGTGAAAAGAGAGTTATCTGTGCAAGGCAATGTGTGCTGAATGCCAGATGAGAGGTAAGAACAGTAGAGCTGTAAGAAGAGCGTTTGACTACTTAGCAAAGTGATTAGAAAAAAATCTACTGAGTTGGGGCCTGAAAAGAAAGTTTCAATTACTCTTACTTGGCCTTTCTTACCAAACCTAAAATATACTCCCTCTTGAATTTAATGTGAACATTTTCACTTTTACAATATGAGGTTTTAAAATTTTCTTATAGCTAATGTGCAATAAATAGAAGTGCAATGTATGTTTTTAAAAACAATGTGACAATCCTGAGATTCAAAATCAGTTCTACAATAGGAAATAAGAAATACAACATACCATTACCTCAATTGAAAAAAAAAAGAGAGAGAGAAATACCCATAATCAAGGCTGATACAAATTGGTATCAGTATATTAACTGCTGATTTGATATAACTAATGAAAATTTCAGAGAAGAGATAATATTTGAGTAGGCCTCTAACAGCAGTTAGACAAGAATACTGATTCAGGGTAGAGATAACATAAGAATGCGCAAAAGCAAGAAGTATATACCTGGGAAACCATGAAAAGTAACTTAAATTATATCTAGGGGCAAGCTGTATTGAGAGAGAAAGCTACGAAGATAAACTGGAATTAAGATAAACCTGGGTAACATGTTAGTGACCACCTTGACAAACTGTCCAAAAAGTTTGAACTCTACCCCAAAGGGAGCAAATGGAAAGAAAAGGATGCAGAAGAATGATAAAAAGACAAGTAACTTTAAGGTAAGTCTGAAAGACTAGATGTGGTAGTAAGAGAACAAATAATGACACTACTGTATGAGTCCAAATATGTGATGATGAGGGCATGAACTAAGATGGCTGTGAGATGGGGAAGAGGTAAGAGAAGGCACGAATTTGACTAGCTGAAGAGTCTATCCCAATAGGCATTGCCAATTGGTTATGCAAAAGATAACCAAAAGCAAGCAAAAATATAATTATTACGCTTCTGAAAAACTAATAAAATGTTAGAAGTGTGAAGAAAGTTACCAGTTCTCTTTCCATGGAAGAAAGGAGGAAATAACTTTAAGCAGGGACATCATCATAAATATTCCCTAAACAGACTTTTCATAATACTTAATATTTATTTATTTATTTTTAAATGTTTATTATTATTTGTATCTTTACATTATAGTGTATTCCCCATGGGTCAACCACTGATTCACCCATGAACCATCACCACAGTCCCTTGTGCTCCCCTCTCCCCCCTTCTGAACCCTTATCTTCCCCCTCCCTTGCTGAATATCTCTCTCTCATTTGGTATCTCTAGATTCCTGTAATAAGTGACACCATTCGATATTTTTCTCTTTCTTTCTGGCTTATTTCACTAAGGGTGGTCCCTTCTAACTCCATCCATGTTGCTGGGAATTGCATGTGTTTATCTTTTTTGAATGCTGAATAGTATTCCATTGTGTACATATACCACATCTTGATCCAATCATCTATTTTTGGGCATCTGGGTTGTTTCCATACCCTAGGTATTGTAAACAGTACTGCAATAAACATACGGGTGCATGTATCCTATTGGATCAGTGTTTTTGTGTCCTTTGGGTAGATTCCCAAAAGTGGTATTGCCAGGTCATACGGAAGCTCCATTTTTAGCAGTATGAGGAACCACCATACAGCTTTCCATAGTGGTTGCACTAATTTGCATTACCACCAGCAGTGTAGAAGAGTTCCTTTTTCTCCACATCTTTGCTGGCATTTGTTGTTGCCTGTTTTTTTTAATGTGTGCCATTCTCACTGGCGTGAGGTGGTATCTCATTGTGGTTTTGATTTGCATTTCCTTGAGTATAAGTGATGTTGAACATTTTTTCATGTACCTGTTGGCCATCTGCTTTTCTTCTTTGGAGAAGTGAATACTTTCAGCATAGTGGCTTGCACATTCTAAGTGCCAATAAGTATGAGTTGCTAAATTAATATTATTGTTTTTTATATTAACAAAAAGGCCAAAAAGGTAACTCATTTTCCCCAGAAACCTGTATTTACATATGTATGTATGTGTGTATGTATATTTGTATATATACACACAAATACAGCTCCCTGGCTGGGGATCGAACTCATGTTGCAATGGCTGGTGATAGCTTGATAGCACTGAGACTTTAACCCTTGCACCACCAGGGAGGCTCTTGCATTCATTTATTTTTTAATGGGAGTACTAATAATATATAATGTTGATGTCAAGAAGTTGAATATATTCATTTCCTCACTCTCCAACTGTACGAGCACCTAATATGGAGCTTAGGCATCATGTTGAGTAGAGTTTACAATTTCATTGAAAAAGTCGGACCTTTTAAACCTGAACAATGAATACTTTTTCATGGATGAAAAGATAATTTGATTTTAACTACATAACATAATGAATTCTTAACAATGTGACTAACCATCATTTATATAGTACTTTAGAGTATATATAAGGTCATTACTGTATCTAATTTGATCCTCCACACAAACATAAAATGTTTTTTTTTAAAGATTTTATTTTATTTTTGCATACAAGCTGGGGTGCAAGCCATAGGTGCAGGGCGGTGAGAGGGTTCACCAGAGACAGAGTGGGGAGCAGAACAGGCAGATCAACTGAAGTACACTGCTGAGAGGAGCAGCAGATGAGACAGGAGAGGTCTGCTGCACCATGTGGGAATCTCCCAGGCCAAGCATCAAACTTGCGATGAATCTGCTGAAAGCTCCACAGCACTCCGCTTATTAACTCGTGCCACCAGGGAGGTCCCTTATAGAGTGTTTTTTACCCAATTTGACAGCTAAAGAAGGTGAAAATCAAAAGTAGTTTTTCTTAATTATACATGATCTTACAGCTTCTACAAGACAAAGTCAGGAATTAAACCTATAAGGGTACTAATAATCTGTCTCCTTTCCACTTTATAAACCACTACATGTTGATTTGGTTTTAAATGACTTATTTCCTTTTTTATTTAAAAAATACATAAAATAAAAATAATTGAGTAAAACATTTGCTTGCTTTGTCATAATTATTGATAATTTAGAATCTTCAGGTAAAATAATTTAAATGTGTTGATTCTATTCTCTTTGTAGTTAATGGCTAATAAACATGTCTTTTTAAATATGTTTTGAATTCCATATCTTTCAAACAATTTTTTGGCTAACAAAATAGAAGTCACTCATTTATTTTAGTCAGCCTGCAGATCAATATAAATAAGGAAAACAATTACATTTTGATACTCATTTTCTAAACATTAAAAGTTGAGTTGTGAAATTATTTTTGAAAATAGCTGTTTATGTTTAGCAGTATTTTATTTTTAACAGTTTAAGCAACTAAATAATTTGTTCCAAATGAACACAATAAGTAAAGAGTAGGTTTATAATTTATTTCACTTAAATTCCTTAAATGCTAAAATTAAGTAAAAAAATTTAAGGACTATAAAACACAAAATTTTTTTTAAATCCCCAAATCTCTCAAGTGAAATGTTCTACTTCCTCCCAAGTCCTTTTGGTTAACTTCCACTGAAACAAGATTTTTTTCCAGGGTATTCACCACCCAAGTGTCAATTTGTAAAGGTTTGAAAAAAACCTGCTTTACCGCAGAAACAGGGAAAATGAGCTAAGTCAGCCGAGACAAGTGTGCCATGCTAGCAAACAGAGGTTTTTTGTGATCCAACTAAAATAGCACAGTGCCATTAACACTCACATACATACATACCAGGAATATTTCCATGGTATTTTCCTTAACCTTTAATCTAAATACAGAATTTGTTATTTTTAAACTTGATTTTGATTTTATTTTTTGAAATAAAGAGAATGAAATAGTGAAAAAGAATCACACAAACTAGATAATAGAAGAAAAAGAAGATTATTAACATCTATAAGTTTATACTCCCGGAAGCATGCTAGTAACTGTTTACATAGTTTCTTTTAATATAAAAATCATTTCGTGAGCTATGTGTTATTCTTATTTTACATATCAAGAAACTGAGATACAGCAAGATTTAGGAACTTGGCCAGTGTTATAGCTACTATGTGGTAATATCTGGATTTAATCTCATGATATTTCTCTTTAACAACAAAACCTTGTTCCTCCTATTGTTAGAGGAATAATAAGAAACTCTGAGCTAGTGAACTGACATCCTGAATGAACTCCATCCTTTATGACTTTATGGACTCTATCTCCTGTCTCCATGCAGAAGAGATCAGGCGGCTAGAATTATAACTCCCAGCATGCTATGAAACTGACTTCCTGAATGCTGGGCTCCTAGGAACTAGGGGCAGAGTTAAGTGGCCATACCTGCCTTTTAACAGAACACATGCATACTCAGACTTGCCTCTACAGATGGATTTGCACTCTGATACTGCTGGAAGGAGACGTATGGGTAAGAGACATATGTAGATAGAAGAGATACTTGGAAGAGACACCTGGGTGAGAAAAACATAGGGAAGCTATACTCCTGGTCCTTGGCAGCCAATATACAGCACTGCAAAATAATATATAATGTGTGTGTTTATATATATATAAACACACATATATACACATATATAGACAAGTTTACAGTAAATATTTATTAGCTGAATATTTTGTATATCGACAATGCCCTGAAAAGGCTAAGTACTTAAATAAGCTGATCGTGTGATTAGTCTCAGTGACAGTGAACTTAAAGTTTTGGTTTTGTAGTTCAATCTGGACAAGGGTTCTGCTTTAATCAATCATCATCAAGATATCCTACTGGTTATCTAAAATGAGTCATCATTTCTCTAGTAGCCTCCATTTTACCAAAATAGCTTTAGAATGACAATCTGACAAGAATAAATCTTATTAAGTAGATTACAGTGGACATAAATGCCTAACAACTCCTCATTGGTTTAACAAATATTTGCTGAGAAATAAGTCTATATTAGACACTGTGCTAAGTGCGGTGGATACAGAGTGAAAAAAAGTTTTGTACCTTGAAGCATCGTCAATATACTGGAGAATATAGATGTATATAAGTAATGACAATACTATGTGAAGCATACACATATAATTCATTACTCAATAAATATTTAATGAAAGTCTCATGTACTGCTGGGGATACAACAATGAACAAGACCATAAGGTCCCTACCTTCAGAGTCTTTACAACTTCATAAACCTCAGATTTCCCAAGTCTTTAGAAAAAGGAACTTGTGGTCAAAAATCACAACATATGAGGAAACATACAGCTATAAGGAAGTAAAAAAACAGAATCAGACAAGCAAAGATAAAAAATACTGAAATTACTACATACAGAATATTAAACAAGTATTTTTGCTCTGTTTAAAGAAATAAAAGCAACAAAAAATAACCAAGGAAGAAAATGTTATCAAAAATACAGATAGATTTGAAAAATAAACAATAGAACCATTAGAAATAAAGAATATAATTAAAAATACTAAAGAAAAAAGTGAATTTAGGAGGAAGAAAAATAAAGCTGAATTAACCAAATAAAGAGATAAGAGGGATAAAGGATGACATTCCAGATAGAGAAGATAATTTATGCAAACACATGAAACGGTGATGCTGCATTCTGTGCTCAAAGAAATAAAAGTTGAACTATACTGCAGAAGTATAAAGTGTAAATGTTTAGAGAGGCAATAGATTACATCAGAAAAGTTATCAAGGCCTAGACTGTGATAACTTTCATGCTGTACTTGTCCACTATATATTCCATGTGTGTCAATACTGATACTTGAAGTTCTTATTTTATATATCTGTAAGTATACATATTTTTATATAGTAAATAGTATTTTCAGTTTTGAAATATATAAAGCCTTAGTTAACTGAAAATTAAGAAATAGTTAATGAGCAATATGGCAGACAATCCCCAAATCCTCTCGTTATAAATACCCAGATACTGCACATAAAATTTAATAAATATATTTTTAAATGCACAGCTTAGCTTCCAAAGGACTAAAGACAATTCCCAAGGAGAAAAAAAAAAGAAAGAACACTAAACATCAATATGATAGCCATTCTACAGGGGATAGTGATAGGACAGCGACTTGCCTGTCTCAGTACTATAGGAGGTTGAATTTCAGTGCTCACACAGGAAAAGGTGAGGTCTTGGACCACCATACAAAGATGGGAATTGGATCTGAGATCATCTACATAAAATTGAGATGCTTATGAAACTGACTACTCAGTAGTTAAGTGAAATAGAAAAGTAACCATCTAGCACAGAGAAACAAGAAAGCTGGTCTCTACTGACCTGGCTAAGGGGGTGGGGGTGGGGGAGAAAACAATAACAATAAAAATAAAATATAAAAACAAGGAGTATGACAAACATATTCTACAATGGCCCCATGATCATTACCCCCTGGTATCCATACCTTGTGCAATCTCTCCATGTAGACTTGAGAACTTGGGACTTGATTCTAACCAATACAATATAGCAAGCTGACAAGATAAATGTGAGTATATGTATGTGATGACATTACATAAGATTGTAGGATCTATATTGTTGAAATCTCTCCACCCTTATTGGTTTTGAAAAAATTCAAGCTACCATGCTGTGGGTTGCCTATTTCAGGGTCCAGTTTGGCAAGGAACTGAGGACAGCCTCTAAGAGTTAAGTAAGATTGCCTCTGCTCTAATGCCAGTATGAAACTGAAGCTTAAGCCCTACAACCACAGGGAACTGAATTCTATTAATGGAGTCTTCCCTATTCCAGCTTCAGATGAACCCACAGTTCCAGATAAAATTTTGATTGCGGGGGCCTCCCGGGTGGCGCAGCGGTTGAGCGCTGCGCTGTGGAGCTGTCCGCAGCGGCGACGCGAGTTCCACGGCCGGCCGGGGAGAATCCCACATGGTGCAGCAGACCTCTCCTGCCTCACCCGCTGCTCCCCTCAGCAGTGTACTTCTGATCTGCCTGTTCTGCTCCCCACTCTGTCTCTGGTGAACCCTCTCACCGCCCCACACCTCTGGCCTGTACCCCAGCTTGTATGTACAAATAAAATAAAATATTAAAAAAAAAAAAGAATAAAAAAAATTTTGATTGCGGGCTTTTGGAGTCCTAAGCAAAGGATTTAGATAAGCCAGGTCCATGCTAATAACACTGGTCAACAATGAGATCATAACTGACTTAAAAAGGCCCAAATCTATAGCATCTTGGTGTGCTGAACATGAATATAACCCTGAAAATTTTTTATTAGCTCTCGTTTTGAAGATATTTCATATAATTCATTTTATATGTTTCACCATGTAAATTTATCCAGTAGGACTGCAACAACAACCTAAATCAGCCTACAATGATGTCATATTGCATCACATTGCATAAACCATCATGCACGCATCATCCAGAGTTGATTGCATCATTTTCTGATGCATTGCAATACTACTGCCAGGCAACTGCTGAAGTAAACTGATATTAGCAGTGCACTCTATAAAGCCCTGTTGGAAAGGTTGAGAATTGAAAATATTTCAGACTTTGTGCGAGACAGTTTAAGCTGCTGTTCCATAGAACTGTTATTATTTTATCCATTTAGGCACAATACAGAACAGTAATGCCTCAAAAGTGCATTAACAGTGTGGACAATTTCGGCTCTATTTGTGGGGAAGTGACATTTGCCAACCAGAAGAAAAGTATCACTTCTCAAGTGAAGAAGGCTTATCATCTTTACTTCGGATGCAAGGTTGGTGACCAAGACAAGCCTTGGGCCCCGCATATATGCTGTGCTACATGTACAACACAGCTTTCACAGTGGTTAAATGGCAAAACACCATCAATGCCATTTGCAGTTCCCATGGTGTGGAGAGAACCAAGCAACCACATAAAAGACTGTTCCTTCTGCTTGGTTCCCCTCCTCTTTCCAGCGGAATACGAAACAAAAGAAGTCGTGAATAGTCTACCCAAACATTGAGATAACCGGTTCAACGACTTGCTGCAGGGTGATGAAAAACAAGCATAGAATGCTTTTCACCTAGTGTCTACAAACTTTCTTGGGAATGTTAGGGGAGAAAACTACAAGGGGACACGCCCCCAAAACATGGCGGCGAACAGACGCTAGGATCAGGCTCTCCTGCAAAAAATCGATTCTTGGAGAAAAATATCCCTAACTTTGAGAGCTGTTTCAACGAGAACCGGATACCCTACGCAATACAATCGACCCTGGGGGTGCTTTGGACTTATAAATAAACTGAAGAGTCGGAGTAAAGAGAAGAGAGGGGACATCTAATCCCACACAAAGGAGGAGCAGAGAGGAGAGATGGGCGGACCAGCTCCCCCTGAGAGCCACTGAACACAAGGTTAGAAACTGCGGTGAGGTCGGAGGGCTCCGGCCAGCCGACTGGGAGCGCGACCCCCACTCCCCCACCCCACGACCCCCCTCTCTTCCCTGCGTGGCAGCCCTGAGGAGCAGGAAAGCGGGAGGGTCACTGTGTCCCATCCCCCACCTGGGGCTAGGTAACATCTCAAAGGGGAGAAAGTACAAGCAAGAACC
>PVIJ01023961.1:0-13230 GCA_004024925.1 Scalopus aquaticus
GACTGCCTCCTGCCTCTTAACTGGTTTTGTTACAGGGAAACGCCGTAGGGTGCCTGTCTGGGTTCTCACCCTGCGCTTAAAAGAGACTTAAAAAACTCAAAAGCAGGCACACACAATAAAATTAATAAAAAGATTTATTTACAAAAAGGGAAAAGAAAAGATAGAGAAATAAATTGGTGGAACGTCCTACCAGTTTTGCTGAGCTGGACTCTTCTCCCCTATTCAGGAAAAACTCTGGTCAATCCACACCACGGACCAAAAGGGCTCTCCAACGCCCCAGGTCTGGTTTTTTAAGTCCCAAAACCTCTCCTTACCTCCCCACTCAGTCCTCAGTATCCTTTCTTCGTTGATGATGGCACTCTGGGATTCGTAGTCCTAGTTGTCTTGGCTCTCTCTCGCCTGAGGTGGGGGTGGGGTCCTGGGACACTCCCCCTTTCTGAGGACCACCCTCTTGCAGTTTGGCACCAGCTGAGTCACAACGAAGGACCCTCATACACCCGGCGGGGGGCTGGGCCCTGCCAGGTAGTTCCAGGCCGACGCAATCCTGAAGCGGCCACCGCGCCTGCGCCCGCCTCCTCCTCTGACAGGCCGGGCGGGCTAGTGGGCGGCCGTGGAGGCTCGGGTCGCACGCGACGTTCTCCCGCACTAGCTCGAGCGCTGCGGAGGCACCGCCGGAAGCAGCAGGTGAGGCCGGAAGCGGGGTTTCTGGGTGCTGCGCATGGGGTAGGCGAGTTTAGCCCTCTCCCTGGGCGCGCCGGGCGTCCCGGACCCCCGCATCAGGCTGGGGACTTGGGAGCCCGGCCCCGGGCCCAGCAGGCGCGCCGCCGTGGCTGGTGCTGAAAGCGCTGCTGCTTACACTGGGCGATTGGAACGAGCTAATTTCACGGTTAGGTGGTTTATCCCGAACACAGGAGGGGGAAAAAGTAAGCCCTTTGGGGGTTCATCTGTGTCCTCACCCCCAAGGAACCAAAAAAGTTGAATTAAAACATGCACACCATCCGAAAGAGACTCGGCTTAAGTTAGGTACTGTCAAAGAAATAGCAAAGTAGCCTCGGTAAAGTTTTTAAGGAGCTGGGTCTGCCTGGAAGGATAGACGGGATTGTGTTATTTTTTGCTGTTCCGTGATGGACAAGCATGTTTGGCTATGCAGAGTAGTGGTAGGGAAGTGTCCTAGAACATGGAAATAAGATTGCCTTCCTAGAGAAGAACTATAAAATTAGCAATTAAAGGGTGGAAGTAGAGATAAGCAGAGTTAGTTTAAATAAAATTGTAGCAGGCTTTCAAGTCTTGACTATATCATGACAATTACAGACTGTATCATTGCGCAGCGGTTAAGCGCTGCACTGTGGAGCTGTCCGCAGCGGCAACGCGAGTTCCACGCCTGGCTGGGGAGATTCCCACATGGCGAGGCAGATCTCTCCTGCCTCACCTGATGCTCCCCTCAGCAGTATATTTCCGTCCATCTGCCTGTGCTGCTCCCCACTCTGTCTCTGGTGAACCCTCTCACCACCCCATGCCTCTGGCCTGTACCCCAGCTTGTAAGCATAAATAAATAAATCTTTAAAAAAATATATTGTTGCTTTTGGTATTCTCAGGCTTTTATGTCCTTTCTCTGAATCTTACCTGATAGTGTAGTCTCCTTCCATGGCTTTTCAGTTATCTATCATCAGCCATTGGCAACTAACCACAGACTCAAGTTTACCACATGGTCAGAATTAACCAATTATCTTCATTTCATGCATCCTCTTCTATGAAATCTATCCTAGGAAATGCCACATCCTTCCACCCATTTGCCAGGCCAGAAATCAGAGCATAAAAGTATGTTTTTTGGTAACACATGACTATGTGCCAGTCACTCTTATAAGCACTTTAATTAGTTCATTTAATCCTAATGAGTCCTCTCATTACCCAAATATTGTAGATAAGGTGCGGGAGGCACAGAAAAGTCATTTAATTTATATACATACCCTGTTAAAGCACTTATGACACTATAATTGCCATCCTGCTTTTTAGTATTTCTCACTACATTGTGAGTTCCTTGAATGGAAGGACTAGGTACCACCTTAATGTCTCTCATGTCTATCCCCTCCTCTTTGTCTGGTACCTTAATTTAGGCCCTCATGTTTTTAGCTTAGACAACTGGGTTAGTCTGTGTACTGGTCTTCCCACACTTGGTCTTTCCAATTTTAAATTCATGCTCAACATGCTGGCAAGGGCAGTTTTATATAATGGCCAACTGCTTGTTTAAACACTTCAGTAGATCCAAGCTGCTTTTAAGAAAAAGTCCAAAATGTTTTAGAATTACATGCACTTTTCTCCTCTCATCAATTTCATTATTACCTTGTACCTAGTAGGCACTACAGAAATATTTGTTGAATGAATGATGGACTGTATCAAGTAGATCAAGCAGAACCAAGAACAAAGTTTAACCAAAGAAATGCAGCTTGGCTGCAGAGGCTTCCTAGGACAGTGTAGCCATAGACTGAAGTAAAAGTAGCCTGGTACTGTAACTGTCCTCGAGCAGGCAGTCCTTAAAACATATTACATTATAATAGATGATTCAATCTTTGCATATGCCTGGAACATGCCCTCCCATCTTGAATAATACCATCAGATTTTGAGATTCAAGTATCTGTCAAATCTGTCCTAACCTTTTCTATACAGAGAGTATAAATTGGTTCAATTTTTCTGTGGCATAATTTATCAAAACATAAATAGGTTAATGAAAATATGAAGACTATTTAAGATTTATTTATTTTTTATGTATACAAGAACTGGGGTGTAGACCAGAGGTATGTGTATGTGGGGAGGAGAGGTGAGAAGAGTCACCAGAGACAGAAGAGATCTGCTGCGCCATGTGGGTTAGCTCCCTGACCAGGGATCAAACTTACGCTGCAATGGTTGGCTAGCTGGCAACAGCTTGATAGCCCTGAGACCTTAACCCCCGTGCCACCAGGGTGGCCCTGGAGACTTTAATTTTTTAGAGGAATTGTGCTTGTAGGATGTCAACTAAAGAAATTGAACTAGCTATAGACTTTAATAACACATCCTATCCCAGTTCTTTAACCTCAAGGAAAATTGTGACCATTCTAAGAAACAGAATTGGAATAGAATGGTTACTTTATGGCCATAACTAGACAAAATACTTAGTTACTACTGCTAGAATTTTCAGCCCCACTTAGTATTTCATCACCACTGCTAACAAAAATCATGTGTATTGTTTAAAAAGGATAAAATTGTTCATAGCGTTTCCATATAACCCTGCAAATCTGATTGTCTCTCCCCCCAACCTTAGGAGGTTAGGAGGTCCATCGTAATTTAATGTAGATTTAAATAAAAGTTATACCACCAAGAAATCTTATATCTTAAATCAAATAGGAATTATTTTTAAAGTATTATAGGACAGAACTAAAGCTTTCCACAGAGATGTTCATGAATATATTGTTGACACAGAAAAACTAGCAACAATCCAAAATTACAAACTGAGTATTTGAATAAACTGTGGTATATCTGACAGTGGAACACTACTGCTTTACAATATTAAAGCTGATGTCAAGCTATTCTCTTCCAGTAACTTCTCCCCCAATTTAAGTTGTCTATTCCCTAGTCTTGTCCATATTTTCTACTTCTAGGATGGTTTGATCTCTTTCATCATTGATCGTAGTATTGAAAGAAATACGGCTTCACTTTCTTTGAGGGTGAGTGTGTGTATGTTACACATGCACAGAAAAAAATAGGTACACACCAAAATATTAACTGTGATCATCTACAGACTGGCATTATGGATTATTTTATTTTGCTTATCTGTATTTTCTCATTTTTCTTAACATGTGTTACCTATGAATTCAAAATATGTAATTTGGCTTTGAGATGTATTACATACTGCATTTGTATATTTATTGTTTGAAAAATCTGTCATTATTCCATTTCAGTTGAAATGGTTTGAGGTTTGTCTTCATATATTTCCTTTGAGTGCTCAGTTGTAGAATTACAAAAGGCTAGTGATAAAGATAAGAAAAGCAACCAGTCTAGATACTTAAGATAAATCAGGAAGTTTAGGTTAAATAACCAAGAATTGATAGCGAGAAAATAGAACTTCATTTTCCTTTAATATATATCAATCAATTTGTTTGTCTTTCATTTTCAAAAGCATGCAGATCCCATTGCTAAAGAACTGCTTCCAGTTACTTTGTAAGGTCCCAGCAGCTGGCTTTAAAAGTACAGTGAAAAGTGGGCTCATTTTACAGTCTACTTCCAATGATGTATACCAAAATCTGGCAGTAGAAGACTGGATCCATGACCACATGAATCTAGAAGGCAAGCCAGTTCTTTTCCTTTGGAGAAATTCTCCATGTGTGGTGATTGGTAGGCATCAGAATCCTTGGCAGGAATGTAACCTGAATTTGATGAGAGAAGAAGGTATAAAACTGGCTCGAAGAAGAAGTGGAGGAGGAACCGTCTACCATGATATGGGTAATATCAATTTGACTTTTTTTACAACCAAAAAAATGTATGATCGGATGGAAAATCTGAAATTAGTTGTAAGAGCTCTGAATGCTGTTCAACCCCAGCTGGATGTGCAAGCTACCAAAAGGTTTGACCTTTTACTTGATGGACAGTTTAAAATCTCAGGAACAGCTTCTAAGATTGGCCGGAATACTGCTTATCACCATTGCACTTTATTATGTAGTACTGACAGGACCTTCTTGTCATCTTTGCTGACAAGCCCTTACCAAGGGATCAGAAGCAATGCCACTGCCAGCATACCTTCCTTAGTAAAAAATCTTCTGGAGAAAGATCCCACTCTGACCTGTGAAGTAATGATGAATGCTATTGCTGCAGAGTATGCTGCTTATCATCACATTGAAAAACATATTCACCTAATAAACCCAACAGATGAGACACTATTTCCTGGAATAAATAACAAAGCCAAAGAACTACAAACCTGGGAGTGGATATATGGCAAAACTCCAAAGTTTACAATAAACACTTCTTTTAATGTGCTATATGAACAGTCATACTTGGAAATTAAAGTATTCATAGACATAAAGAATGGAAGAATTGAAATCTGTAATATTGAAGCACCTGATCATTGGTTGCCACTAGAAATATGTGACAGATTAAATTCAAGTTTTATTGGCAGTAAGTTTTGCCCAATTGAAACTACGTTACATAAAACATGTCTAAACGATGATGAACTGCATAGCAAATGGACTATTCTCTGTGAAAAAATTAAGGGAATAATGTGATTTCAAGTAAATTTCTTAATATTGACTGTTTAAATGAGAAGATAAAAAATTTAAATGTATGTTGTATGTCTCCTAAAATAAAAAAGGCCTATTCTCTTACAGTAACTTCCCCATTTGAAGTTGTCTGTCCCCTCGCCTTGACCTTATTTTCTACTTCAAGGATACTTTGATCTCTTTCATCATTGACTTTAATATCTTACATGCATTTATATTTTAACTCATTACCATCTTGGAGATTTCTACCATATTGAACATTCTGATCTCAAAAAATTAGCTTCTCTTGCTTCCAGGGAATATAACCCAGGCTTCTTGCCAACCCTAATGCCTTAAACTCTAAAATTCTCCCTTTGGATTATAATTTCTAATCCTTCCACCCTCTCCCATTAAGTCAAACCTAGTGCAACTTTCTGAGACCCTAACTCTTTCCTAATCTCATTTCATCTCCCAACTCCAGCATGAAATTTTTCAAAATGTCCTTTATTACCTGCATTCTCATTTGCTTCTCGCTTGACCTACACTTGTCACCTTTTTTATTATTCCAACAATTGATTTTTCTACTACTACCCAGATAGTTCTTTTAAAAAGAAAGTAATAAAGCACTGGATGTTAGTTTGCTAGGGCTGCAATAACAAAATGCTAGTTAGGGTAGCTCTAACAATAGAATAGTCTACCTTTCCCCACTAATCTGAAAGATATTTACTATGTATTAAATATTCATATACACATTCACTTTGTCTCTCTCAGACATGTTCTGACTCCTCATTCATGTTCCAAATGACTTATTCTATCCTATTAATTTATTTTCCATTCTTATGCCCATACATTTTTTATTTTTAATCATGTACTTTGTCTTTATGGTTGGCCAAGTAAATATCCTAGTGTTAGTCTCTTTTTCTCAATTTATAAATTAATTTGGAGAACTGACATCTTAGGTCTTTCCATTCAGCAATATAACTTGTCTTTCCAGTTACTCTAGTTTTAAATTTTTACATGCTTCCATAGTTTTTTTTTTTTTTTTACCACATAGTATTGCACATTTCTTGATATATTTAATAGGTAAACTTGTATCTGTAGTGTTCTAATTGGATCTGGGAACAGAACTTCCAAAATCTAGAATTACTAGTGTGTCTAAACTCTCTTCTTTAATATCATTATCTCTTAGGCAGGATTCCTATGAAAGTTAGATAAATTAATTTCATAGGGTTGTGGGTTGCATATTCGCTAGAGTGATAGATCCATGTGCTCTAGAAATCGGAGTTGTTTCAACAGGAAACTGAGGAGCTCTAACACGTGCTCACCTGAATGAAAAGCCACTCTACTTTCACATGGTGATAGGTAACTGGAAAAATAAGCTAGGGCACTTTGCAGAAAGTTAACTTTTGACCAAATCCAACACTTGTCTACATGTTCTACTGAGATCCTAAATACCCACATAATAAAAGCCTAGCAAAACTGCTTTTGAGTATTTTCAGGTTCAGAATTTTCCACACCTAAATCTGAAAATATCAAGAAAAACATCAGAAACTTTTTTGGAAGTCTTTCTTGGCCTTTTATGACAATCCAATCATGTTGCTCATAAAAGCAAAATATAAACCTGGTGTCCAAGGCTACCTAGACCCACTCTGTCCTGCCTTATTTCCATGATTTCCACCTGGCTTTGGTCTTTCTCACCATTAATTCTTGATTTAACCTCCAATTTTCCGCAGGTAGTGATGTTCATTTGTGCACTCTCCAATACCTATATTTGTTTCCCTCTGTGGACTTTGTCTGGTTATTATTTAACATTCTGGAATGCCCACTGCCTCTTTGTATCCCCTCTCCCACTCTATTTCCATGCAACCTAGTCTTTGTCCCTGACCAGTCACCTGGAATCTGAATGGATGAGCTCACCTAGAGCTCAAAGTTAATTCTAAAATGCAAAGTATTAGAAATGTGCCAGTCAAGTTTGAATGAGCTCCAAAGTGCATCTGGATAGCTAAATGGGCTGATTTGCTCTTACAGAGTTAGGTAAGCTGTAGTATGAAGAGCTCTGAATATTGGTGATTGTCTGCCAAAGACATTTAATTATAACAGAATTGGCTGTACTTTTTAACATGTCCATCTGTCTCTTAAGAGTACTCTAATCCATGAATTTTCCTCCTGGGTTTATTCCCAGGGTTAAGATTAAACTTCAATTCGCCTTCACAATAGGTGCCCAAAATGTATCGAATCACTCTCCAACAACCAAATAAGAGAAAAGCTGGTAAACTGTTTAAATTAACTGTATTATTTGAAAAGAAACACTGTAAATCTACGAGTAACATATTTACAAAATATTCAGGAGTCTTTACACAACTGAATGATTCATAGATTAGTAAAAATGCAAAAGTTTATTGTTAAATTCATGTATTACAGGAATGGTCTGTCAAAAGAAAAAATCCAACAATCACATAAAAATAGAAATACATAATTAGGCTACTGCCCATCATATTTTTTTTGTGTGCTTGTTATGAAAAATGTCCACAGTTGTTTCACGACATGGTCTTAAATCAAAATCAAAATATCCAAGGGAAAAAGGACCCTAAGAAGAGAAGAAATTTTTTTTAGAAAAGGACTAAAACCAGTGTTAAAATGATACAAAAATGTACTATACACTTGTCATAAAACTGTATCTTACCTTTGGTCTCTTAAAATAATCAAGTCCCCTTCCAATCTTGATAATCCATCCATTGTTGAACCTATTGAAATTTATATATAGCACATATTCCAGGTTAAGTCAGATCATTATTAAAGCTGCAGTGTATCAAGTGTCAGCAAAAGTTTCTCCTAACGAAGAAAATCCCTCCAGTGGCATGTGTTGAACCATACCTGGAATTACTCCCTGGCTGTGTCTACAAAGAATCAGAAAGTGCTACAGAAACCAGCAGTTGATTTGATTCGCTGATAGAAATTAACAGTAAATTAAACTTACCCTTGAATTTCAGCTTGCTGAAAAAACTTTCCTATTCTCTTAACAAATGGTTTCCATGTATACTCAGATGGGCTGTGGTGGTTTTAGGGGTTCCCCTACCAGAGCTGGATAATGTAAATAGAAAGAACTCTGGGATTCTGACCTTTAATTCAATCATAGCAGCTGCATTTTCATCTGTTTTGCATTTATCTTGTGTTTAAGTTTTCATTAAGACAAAGAATACCATTGTTATAAACACTGCTAAGCAGAGGGAACATATCACTAAAATAACTCTTAGTACTGTTTCCTTATAGACACAGCATAATGTGATACCTACTAGAATATTTAATAAACTTAAGAAGTAAAGCCACATTAAATAAATATTATTATCACTGGAAAAGAAAATTATTCCAGTTTTCCGCTATATGAATAGACAGAAAAGCATTTCTTCTTTTTACATGACATAGGAACTTGTAAATTTTATCCCATCAGGAAATACAAAACTCACATATAGAGCAAAATAAAGTAAGACGTTTTTCCTCTCAAAAGTGAAAAGATACTAAAATAGAGTTTTATTTAAAATGTAATATTTAAATTGAATATGTACAATCTATAAAACTTAAGAGAAATAAAAAGTATATTTCCACTACATAAAAATTAAAATATTACTATATACTAACCTAATTTCTCGGTCATGTACTGAAGAAGAGTACTCTAATTCCAACGACACTCCATGATTCCTGAGTGACCCTTTTATTTCATTCAGGGCACTCATTTGCTCTGTTCTCCCACCATCCTGTGAATAGGAAAAATATAATTTTCTGCCTCAGTTATTAATTTTAAATGGAAAAGCCCTATACTAGTTTCAATCTCTGTTGTCTCAAAGAAGTAAATAAGTATAAAGTAGTTTAAAAGTAACTGTTTTCATCAAAATAACTGTTTTTTCTTAGTCTCTGAGAAAACCACTATGGTGGTTACCAGAGTTGGGGAAGGAAGAAGAGTCCAGAGGGGGGTCAGATGATAGTGATAGTATATTGGCAATGGAGCCTTGGTGGAGGGCAAGTGACGCATATGCACATGTTGACGTGAGACACTGTCCTACCTAAATTATATAGCTTTGTAAGTGAATGGCAAATCAATAAAATTTTATTGTAAAAAATTCCTTTCTTCCAACTAAACACAACAAAACTCCTTCTCCTAAAATATACTTTGGGGGGGCGGGAAGAAAAAATATATATATACTTTAGTGATGCTGTTTATTTATTCAAAAGAGACCACTTTTTTTCTCCTAAAAATCTGACTTATTTAGAAGCATTCCTATTTGAGTCAAAGTCCAGATAGAGATGCCCACTATCATGCAAGGATCCCCCAGGAGGCAAATGAATCAAGAAAATAGAAATTTAATAATTGTTAAAGAAAAGACAAACTTGTCAATAGTGCAGAGTGTGTCATCACCTCCTTGAATATCCAAGAGACTAAACTGACCAACTATCTGAATAGAGAGGTTAGCAAAGAGACCAAGTGCAAGAAACATATTAAAATCAATAACATGTTTTCTCAAGATGGTTTATGCCTTTCGTTAGATAATAAGTTCATTCCCAAGGAAATAGCTCTAGCTGGAGTATTACTGCATTTCCGCTGCTTGGTCTATATCTCATAAGTGAATAAAGTAAATTAAACTAAGAAAGATGAAGTGTTTTCAGATACCTACTTGTTCCAGAGAGGTGAGAAGATGAATAGTTTTTACTTTACATGGACTCTTAATAAGCATCTCACAAAATCGAAGAAAATTATACAGCTGCAAGATATTGAATAGGTTAATATATCTTGTACATTTTAAATAACACTGTATTGTATTTTAGTACATTTCACCTACCTGCTGAGTATTTCTAATATAAGGATCTTCTATCCAAACTTCAGTAATTGTTTCATTAAGGTATTCTTGGAAAATTGACTCATAACTGAAACCTGTTGCGTTCTCTTCTATTTTAATTTGCTTATGATATTTTCCATCTACAAAACATAAACTTCAGTAGTAAAACCAGTGATCACATATTTTCTTTTTATACCTATTATATTTATGTATAGTGATTAATCAGGATCAGATTCAAGTTAATTTTTTTAAAGAAATTTTATTTTTAAAGATTTATTTGTTTATGCTTACAAGCTGGGGTACAGGCCAGAGGTGTGGGGCGGCGAGAGGGTTCACCAGAGACAGAGTGGGAAGCAGAAAAGGCAGATCGGTGCAAATACACTGCAAGAGAGGTATGCCCCGCCATGTGGGACTCTCCATGGCCAGGTGTCAAACTCGCATCACTGCTGCCGACAGCTCCACAGCGCAGCGCCTAACCGCTGTGCCACCCGGGAAGCCCCTCAAGTTAATTTTTTTGATTCATCCATCCAGCAAATCTTGACTGAATGTCTACTATATACCAGGCACATTTGCAGATGCTACAAATACAGAGGTAAATAAGCAAAATACTCCATGAATGAGTTCTGTCTTCAGAGAGGCCAGGCAAGGGGAACATCCAGAGATTTCTTGGAACTTATTCACGAGCTAAATCCTATAAACCGAGAAGTTCATTCAAGAGAGAACTGTGTATAAATATGTCAGCTAAATCTGTCACCATGAGTAGAAATGCAAGTTTTAACCTTTTTCATGTTCTGCAATTTATAATGGGTATTAAACATACAAATGCAGTATGTTAGAAATTGTTCTTAGAACCTGTAGAGATTTTTTAAGTGGAAATTTATACCACTTAATAACCTGAGCCAAAGATTAGGATGCCACAGGATCAGTAGAATTGTGCCATTGTTTTAGTTAATTCATAATGAATAGTTACCAATTAGCTATCAATGATGTTTAAGGTTTTTTGAAAATATGATTCCTAATTACCATGGTGGTTGTACTTTCAAACTTTATTTAAAAACCAGTAGTTTGCCCTCTGTTACTAATATTCCCACAGATACAGTGTTAGCAACTTTGCATCAATTTTTAAGCCAATCTAGTCACATGTTAATTTAATCCAATGTAATCAAGCCACAATGCCAATATACTGTATTTCATTAATGTCTTAGAAGGAAATCTCACTGTAGATTTTAATTTTGGGTGAAGGAAACACAATTATTCCCACTCTACAGAGTTGCACAGCAGGGTTAGTTATGGTACAGGGTACAGGGGTAATATGGCTGGTACAGAATGCCAGAGGGAGGTGAGGAGAGGGCTATCTTAAGGATAGTGCATGTGAACAGCTAAGGGCTGGAGTCACTGACTTTTTTTGAGGACAGCAGTTCCTTTAGCTAAAGAAAGTAGCAGCAGGACTATGCTCTTCAGGCAAAGATGGCAAAGGCCATTTATAGATACATATTTGTAAAATGGACACTCATGAGTAGGGAACTAATAATAAATAGGGAATGATAGCTACTGCACCTCTAATCATTAGGAACACTTAACTCCTGAAATGTTTTGATATACAATAAAATCCCAAAGTCCTAGAGTTTCTTTACTACTTTAATATTTTGGACATTTTATAAAGGGAGGTACAAAAAGAATATTGGATTTACATTCAATATTCCTCTATACCATTACTTAAACTCAAGTCTACAAATAGGCTTCATGATGTTCTGTGAATTCCTTAAAATGGAATGCAAAATTCTGCAGTACATATTGCTTATATCAGATACTCAAGAGGCTTAAAATAGCTTATGTATAAAGGAGCAGAAATACACAGCAAATTGGTAAAGTCCCAGGAATAAGTGATCCAGACCACACAGAACTCCAAATGCAGAGCCACAAAAATGGTGTGAAAAGGACTATATCACAAAGTTTATGGACACATTCTCTAAAAGAGTCTCTTTACCTTCTTTTTCTTGATCCAAATATTGCTTTACCTTTTCCGCTCTGTCCATGTACTCAGTAATTTTTTTTCTTAAATAACATTTCTTTTTATCATCGCTGGTCCCTATAAATTAAAAAAATATATTTTCAATTTCAAAACAGTTTTTCTATTCAGGACAGGTACTATTTCCTGTTTTACAAGTTTTTTTTTTTTTTTTTTTTACAAATATCCTATCTTTAGCATTGTTGGCCTCATTTAAAATACACAAATAATAGGTTCAAATTTACCTTGATCATAAGACCCTTTGTTTTTTGCACTAAGCATTTTAAGTACTTTATTTAGCAGTGAGGACTCTGATACCACGTCTCTTTGGGGACACCAAAATCGGTAAGGTGGAAAAGGTGGCATATTACATGTTAAACCTGCATCTGAGCACTATTTTGTCCTAATCACCCACAAATTTGAAATTTTGGCATAATCAAAAGAAAGCAAATAATATATATCTATCCTTTACAAAAACAGCTTCTTCTCCAGACTTTCCCATTATAGTCAATGCTCAACCATTTTCCCAGTTACTAAGAGAATGTATTTATGAATATTCATCATCGATAAAATTTTACCCCAGCCCTAATTAGTCACTAAGTCATTTCTGGTTTCTTTCACTTTTCCTATGAATATTGTCTATAATCTCCATAATAATTTCATTTTATATCCTTGGTTTTTTGTTTTCTTATTTCTCTTGGGTAAGTATCCAAGCATAGGATTGCTGGGTCATATGGAAAGCTTATGTTTAACTTTTTTTTTTAAAATTGAAATGTAAGTGACAGATTACACTGTAAATTAATTTTAGGTGAACAACATGATTTGATGTATGTATATCCTGCAAAATGATCAAGTTTAGTTAACATTCATCACCACACATAGGTATAATTATTTTCACTATGATGAAAACTTTTTAAAGACCCACTCTTAGTAGCTTTCAAGTATACACAACACGTTAAGAAGTCTGTTCTTACCCATTTATGATAAAAGCCCTTGAAATCCTTGGGATAGAAGGAACATACCTCAACATAATAAAAGCCATATACGACAAACCCACGGCCAATATTATACTCAACGGTGAGAAGCTGAAGGCCTTTCCCCTAAGATCGGGCACAAGGCAAGGATGTCCACTCTCACCATTACTTTTCAATATAATACTGGAAGTCCTAGC
>PVIJ01023962.1:0-13228 GCA_004024925.1 Scalopus aquaticus
CTGCCTGAATGGCACAGGGCCTGACCCTCTGCAGGTGCTCAGGAAATGCTGGTGGAATCAATAAAGAACAGCTAAATCTCCCATCTTCTGAGAGCTCTTTGTCTCTTCCCTCCCTCCCTCCTGCTCCCCACACTCCATCCATCCGGTGGTGCCTCTCAATTTATTCTTTTTTCTTCTTTGCCACTGCCACTGCTCCAACAGAGTCCTCCCTTAGCGTTTACCTGGACCACTGCAATCGTCTACTGGTGGGTCCCACCCTCTGTTTCCCTCTGATGCAGTCAGTACAGAGCTGCCAGAACATTCTAAGGAGCAGTCACGAGAATGCAGTCCCCCAACTCAAAGGGCTCCAGTGGCTCCCCGCTGCCTTGGAAAATGATATTGAAGTGCCTTTGCATGTCCATCACAGCCTGCTCCTCTTCTGCACCCCCTCTCGTCCGCCCATTGTTTAGCATCCATGTCCTCGCCTTTCTGTGCCAAACCTTTTTCTGTCCCTTCTGTCACCTGTGCCTCCATTACTCACAGATAAATCCAGTCTGTCCTTGAAGGTCCATCACAGCCACTCCAGAAGCTTCCTGATGTTCTCAGAAGAATTCCTCCTCACTCCCAGGAGAGCCCCAAGGCAGGGACCCACCTTCCCTCACAAGCACAAGCAGACCCTGGTGTGGGAGAACCTAGCAGCTAGAGGAGGGGAGGAGAGTGGGGGTCATGTCTGACTCCAGGGGCCAGCACTGGTCTGGTGGTCGGGATCTGGGTTCTCATTCTCCTACTTGAGCTCTCTGTGCCTGGACCTTGCCATCCCATCCATGAAATGGTCTGACCCAGCTCAGCCCATCTTGAGTCTGCCATGTTCACAGCTGCACCCGGGCGCAAGCGTGGAGCCAAGGTTGCTCAGTAAATACTATTGAATGGCCTCCTTACCAGGGCCCGGGGGTTCTCCAGCTCGGCGTTATCCAGGCAGACCTTTGTGGACTCACCCAGGGACAGAGGGGCGTGCTGTGATACTGGCGTTAAAGAGCAGCATATTTTCATATAAATCCTGTTATTTAACCCTCACTGCCACCCTGTGAGCTAGACGTTCCAGTCCCCATTTCATAGATAAGAAAGATGAGGCTGGAAGGTTAAGTAACCTGCTCAGACCTCAAAACCAGGTCCTTAGTGCCAAATCCAGTGTTCTTCCTGCAGTATACCCACACTTTCTTTTGCTCTTAGACTAAACCCCAAGATTTCTGTGCTCTAGGAGGCCCCGTGGGATCAGCCCCTATGACTCTCTCATGCTCACTCCCCACTGAGAGCTGCACTGGTCCTCTGGCTGCTCTAGCACTCTTAAGTTCGTTCCGGCCTCTGGGCCTTTGCACTTGCTGTCCCCTCTGTCTGAAAAGTTCACCCTCACCATCCAGGTCTCAGCTCTGTTGTAATCTCTGAGAGGCCTTCCTTGCCTACCCCAAACTAAAAGCAAGTGTTTCTTTGCCTGCACACACTACCTGAAGTGTCCTTTATCTCAGTGCCTTCCTCGAGGGTGGGCCTTGCTGACTTTCTGCCTCCTGCAGACGCAGTGCCTGGGCGGGAGCCCTGTCAGTTAAACAGATCTAGGCTTTGTGGGTCTGCCTGGCTATTTCAGAGACTGACACTGTGAACTCCCATCTCCAGCAGTAGAGGTGGGGGCTCCTGGGCTGGGGGGGAGTTAAGGGTGGTGGGGGGCAGGACTATAGTATGTAGGGGACACCAGGAACAGAAGACGCAGCCCGTACCCAGCAGCTGGATCCAAGAGAGGCTGGCTGAGCACCTCCCCACCCTTGTCCTCACCATTGCGCCCCCCACCCCCCATGCCTCACACTCATTTCCTTCCCCGAGTCATCTCATTTGCTTTCCCTAAAAGCCGCTGGAGGAGCCAATATGTATGTGATGAATATTTCATCTCCTGAGCGTGGGTCTGCGGGAGAGCTGTGATCACCCGGGGAGGGAGCGCTGCCCGGCCGTGCCTGGGAAGGGGGGGCCCAAGAGGGACGCTGGCAGTCGGGTCTCAGAGATGTAGGCTCCAGGGTCACCTCCCCGCTTCTGTGGACACCCTTGGCGTCGGGAGGCTCAGAGAGGCTTGGGCAGCCCAGAATCTGGGATGCCGTTACTTCATGCTTCCTGGAGCTGCCAGCCCTTCCTTGGGCTCGCCCCTGGCTAGGGCAGACTTGGTCAGAAGCCCAGGCCAAAGGTTTGGCTGGCGTGGCAGTGGCCAAAGGTGTGGAGTCTGCCCCGGTTGTCACATGTGGTAGCTCCTCAACTAGGACCCTGGGAATCGTTTCACCCCAGGGACCGAGCCTGGGAAACTATAAACTGAAAAAGAAAGAGGGGGCAGAAGAGCACCCAGGAGGAGGGCAGGGCGAGCGTGTGAGCAGCTGGCCGGAGCTCCTGTGCCATGTCCGTCCTGAAGCCCTTCCGTGCCCTCCCCCACCAGGACCCCAGCACCCCCACGGGGTGGGCAGACGGAACTCCTGCAGCTCTGGGGTCTCACAGGCCCCGCTGCCCGTCCTCTGTGCCTTCATCCACGAGTGATGCTGAACCTCTCTCTGTATCAGTTTCTCCATCTGAGAAATGGTGTCGGCCGTACCACTTGGCAGGGAGATTCTAAGGGGTCAACAGTGTCTGACGTATAATAAGCACCCACAGGTTGATTTCGTCTTCGCACATATCCCACAAAGCACCACCATGATGGTTCCTCCATCACCCACCTCGGATTAGAAAACAAAGGACCATCCATTCCCTTCTCCCTCACCAAGGATCTCCTCCCTGTCCCCTGTCTGCCACCTTGCTGCCCACCCCACTCCACAACCTTGAGCCTGTGCTCCCTAAGGAATTGGGGGTGGGTGGGAGGTACCTTGCCTCCTGGGTCTAGCCAGACCCGGGTCAAGCAGAGCCCTTGCTGTGGCCCCCTTGCCCCAGCCCGAGCCCCTGCAGCCGGCTGGCTCCTGTTCCTCTCCCCCCACCCCTGGCCAGGAGCTATCCGGCTCTGGTCCCCACCCACCACATTACCCTCTGAATACTCTCATTATACCATTACTAATTAGGGCTGCTCAGCAAATTGGCGGCTGCATTAGAGGGAGCCAGTGTGCGGGAGCATATGGCATAATATCGTATTAATGAACACTCTAAATTCAAACCCGGGTCAGCTGCTCGCTTCTCGCCGGTGTCACCCAAGCTAAAGGGAGGGAGGGGGAAAAGCAGTCAACCTTTCCCTCGCTTTCCTCGCCTCTCTTCAAACACACATTCCCAGTGTGGGCCGGGCTGGCAGAGGCTTCTATCATATCTGGTGAATGGGGAGAGAAATGAGAGTCTGGGCCTACGGGGGACCCAGAAGGCACACCCCCTCCTCAGTGTGCGTGTCCACTTAGGATGGTTGTGAAAAATAATTACTGAAATAAACCTGGCTTTGCACCTAGGTTATCTGTCTTCCAATATCCCAGGCTGCGGGTTTTAGCACAGAGGGGCAAACTGAGGGCCCTAGAGGTCAAGGAGCTTTCTCAAGGTCTCAGGGTGGCTGGGCCGGAGGCTCCAGGCTGTTTCCAAAGCGTGCTTCTCCTGCTCTGTCCGCAGGGAGGGGACTCACCTAAGGAGTCTCAGGAAAACTCCAGGACAAAGTCCCTCCCCACCCCACCACCTCTCCCCAAATCCAATGGCATCCAGAGTAGAAAAGTCTTAAGTTTTATTGGAGGAAGGGTGGGGGGGTTGAATCTGGAAGGTCACCCAGTGAATTCAGAGACAGAACTCAGACACAGGCTTCCTCATCTTCAAGTCCCGAGGGTGATGAGGCTGGGGGTTCATGCCACCCCTATTCCCCTCACCCCCACACACAGGCTGGAAATTTGACTTATAGCACTCAAACCTGCCACCCCAGGGTGGACAAGCTTCCTCCTTTTTCTCATTCTGTCTCCCCACCTCTTTCCAGTGTTCCTTAAGCAGGCACACAGAATGAGGAATTCGGGGCCTCGTCTGGGAGGTGCCCTCCGGCCTCCCTGCTTACCGGGGGCCCGGGAGAGGGAAGATCCTTTGTGAGTAGGGGCATGTTGGGGTGGTCTGAGGAGTCCTTGAAGCAGAAGTAACTCTGGCTAAGGCTCCTGAGCAGAGTAGAAAGGCCTGAACCACAGCTGCCATCTCCCCAGCCAGGGAGGCAGTGCCCACTGATGCCAGGCCTGAGCCTGTCCAGGGCAGCCTGTCGTGGGCAGTTCTGAGCCAGGCTTGGGCAGGAAGCGCCTCCCCATGCCATCTATCTTGCTGATGTCTGTGATCTTCCAACGATAACTGGCTTCCTGAGCTCCAAATTCCTCGTTTCACCTGCAAATAAAGGCTATTCCATCCCTCCTGCCCGCCGGGCCCAGAGCCGGAGTGCGGGGAAGGGGCTGGACCTCTCAGACAGCCTCCCATCTCTGCCCCTGTTCATCCTTGTCCTGCTGAAAGTGTCCCTCAACTTTGCCTCCCCAAGGAAGCCGCCTCTGACTAAGACCACAGAGCCCTAGGCATCTGACACCCAATTTTTTATGATGTCCCCAAGTTGAGGACAGAGACTCTCAGAGAAGAGACGGGTAGGACAGGCCAGATTCCCATCCAAACAAGACAGCCCAACCCACTGGGAGCCGAGCTCCCTGGGATGCATCTCCTCTGGGTGTCTCCTGAGCCACCAGTGGGTGCTCTGGGCCAGGAGCCCCCGAGGGACCTCACTGAATGAGTCAGTGCAGACCACTTCTGGTACCTTCTCTGGTCTCAATCTCTGTGAATTTAGTTCCTGACACCCTCCCTGTCTTCCTCATCCCTGGGGCTTCAAAAATTAGCAGTAGACCTGGTCCATGAAAAGGCTTATTAGGACGCATTGTTTGGGGGTCAGATCGTTGGACCCCCACATTGCTGCCGGACTTGTCTCTGTTTTTCCATCTGTGAAGTGGGTGTGTTGTCAGTAGTTTAGCTGGGATTTGGGGATACTTCTGTGAAAGACCTACCTGCCGAGCTGTGAAGCTCTGACCAAGCTGGGTACTACCTCCCAGTTCCCCAGTCAGCTCCATAGAACAGAAAGCATCCTGGAGATGCAACTCCCCCTATCTTGGGCTGTTGGGGAGTAATCCTACATTGGTGCCCAAAGGCTAGCAGGCTGCAGGGCCTAGGGAGCCAACAAGGGTGCAAGAGGCTCCCTCCCCAACAGACCTGCAGCTCCCAGGAGAAGTGCACCCCAAGAAAGTACTAGAATCCAAAACAGGGAAACCAGTGGGAAGCCCCTGTCTCCCATAGTCTGGGATACATGGAGTTCTGACTAGACTCTGACCTGCGACTCTGTGGGTGTACACCTCACACCCCACACCCCACTCCCCAGCTGCCCTGGCACACCCCAGAGCTGCCCTCTCCAGTCCCTGCACCCTGTCTGCTGCCACTCACATCCAAGGTCATAATATCATTGTCCCTTGTCTATAGAACCCACAGTTCTCTCCTTCTTCCCCATAGCTCTCCCTGAAGGGGATCCCAGGAGGAGTAATTGTCACCCTTCCCAGCCCTGACTGGCCTGGTAGAAAATGGGGGTGTCATCAAGCCATCAATGCCAACTACTTAATCCACCCTCACCAAGCCATAATCCCCCATCCCCACCCACCTCCACAGTGGGAGCCCCCCTACCCCCTAGCAAGGCAGCAAACAAGCCCAGGAAAGGTGCTGGCTGGTCTCTGGATTTTCCAAGCAGCTTGTCAGGACTTGCCCAGGTGTTAGGACACCCCCATTCTGTCTTTCCATCTCCAGGGGGGAAAATGCAGCTCTGTGTTGAGGCCTCAGCTAGAGTGTGTGTGTGTGGGTGTGTGAGTGAATGTGAGTGTGTATGTACGTGAGTGAGCATGGGAGTGTGAGTGTGTCAGTGTGTGTACACACATACCCGGGTCCCCAGGAGGTTTACCCTCTTCCCCCAGGGAGGAGTGACCGAGCTACAAGGGGGCACAGAGTTTATCTCCTTGGAAGCCTCAACATGGGACCCAGAAAGGGGAGGTGATTTGCCCAGTGACAAAGCCAGCAAGACAGAGCTGCGGATGTGAGAACAGTGCACCCTCCACAAGTGTCCCTGCAGCTTGAGTTTTGCCCAGGGGCTTCTTGAACAAGGGAACCCCATATTCACATTTTGTATCCAGCCTTGCCCCAGTGGCCCTCTGGCAACGGCAAGAACAGCCACGTAATTTGAGGTGTCCAGTGCAAGTGAAAACATAGGGCCCTTGTTCAAAATTATTAAGACTTCCAAGGCAGCGACAGAAGGGCATTAAATCACTAACCCTTCTAAGCGTGGGGGCCTGTGCACATGTCACCATCCCGTGAACCTGGCCCTGAGCTCGGCTCCTGTCAGTCTCCTTCCTCTGCAGCTGTGAAGGTCTTTACGAGATCCCCTCACACATTATAGGAACTTCCCTGCCTGGAATCAAGATTCTACAGCCGCGGTAACCCTCCCACAGCCCCTGCTAGGTACAACTCCAGCCCTGGGAGGACCCAGGCTGACCCCCAAAATCAGGTGGAGCCTGGACTGTCGGCGGCAGGCATAGGCCTCCCACCTGGGGGAAGCTTCCCAGAGCCAAGACCCTGTGGATTTCAGAAAAGCCTCAGGGGCCGGGCCTTCTGGGGCTACACGGCTGTGCAGCTGTCATTCATTTCTCTGCGCGTGTAAAGTGTGTGCAGTAAGTGCCCGCACTGGCTGTTCCTCGTGTGCGTTGGTTGCGGCTTCACCTGTGCACTCATCCTGAGTGCAAGGCAGGCAGGCTGGCCCCCCTCCCCCAGTGCTGCCCCCTTGGGTGCCCTGGCCTCTGTTATGGAGGGCATGTTCCTATCCTCGGGCATTCTCCATTGGAATTCAGGCCCTTGCCAGCCTGTTCCCTGCTTGCTAACTATAAACTATCTGATTTATATTCATTAACCAGTTCTAGACAGCGGCAGGCGCAGCAAACTTCGGTGGGGGACATGCCTCCATCGATAGGCGGACTGCATTTCAGTTAATTAAGGGACTGTAATTGTTGTCCAGGACAAGGGTCCCTAGGGCACGGGCTTTGTAAATAACTACCCTCCAGTGCCCCCACCTCTCACCGCAACCCTCCCTGCCTCCTTCCCGGGCTTCAGAAGCCAGGTAAAGGGAATTGGGGCAGGAAAGAAGGCTGTGGGGAGGTGGGGGTAAAGACCTGAACTTGGGGGACACCGTTGCTATCCCTGCCCCAGAAAGGTCATAATCTAGGGCATGAGGTAGGCTGGGGTCCCAGCAGAGCATGTGAGACTGGGTCACAGAACCTGGATTTTACTGCTCAAACCAGCTCCATCAAGGAAGGCAGGACCAGCTTGCTTGCATGCATTGGGGTGCACACACATACACCCCCCCCAGCCCAGTTAATGCTGTTTCCCCCTCATCTGCTCCATACTCACTCCATGAGCCCAGCCCAGGACCTGGGCACTGGCTAGGCTCTCTGGCATTTACCAGGACCTGGGCAATTTCAGGGGCTCCTGCAGAGAGCTAAACAAAAAGGAGAGGTCATCTCACCAACCCAGACAAATGGGGGGACATCTACCAGAATTGAATGAGGAAGGCTTGTCCCCTTTGGAACTCTCACTCACGGGAGAATTTCAGTCTGATGAGGGGCGAGAGGTAGAAGTGCGACGGGGGGCTCCCACTGGGCTGGGAGAGAGGGTCCCGGCCATGTAAGTCCCAGATCTGATGTAGAGATGGGGGTGTTCTGGGAGGACAAAGCCTGATGAGGGCAGCACATGCTAAAGACACCCTAACAGCCCGAGTGAGAGGCTTTGAGTGGGCGAGTGGGCAGTCCCTTGGAAGGACGGAGCAGGAACGGCCTCCTGGGAGAGGGCAGGCTTGAGCAGGGCTTTGCATTAGGGCTGGTGTGGCCACTTGCGCTATGAGCTGTGCTGGAGGCACCTTCCAGCCAGCTCTTTGCACAGATGTTTCCAAGTGCCCACTATGTGACGAGGATGAAATGGCAAATAAGACCATCAGGTTCCCTGACCTTCTAGAGAACAGTTTGGGGTCAGTGTGTGCACTGGGCCCGCATGCCTGTGTGTGCGGGTCGGGGTGTGTGTGTGTGTGTGTGTGTGTGTGTGTGTGTGTGTGTGTGTGTGTGTGCAGGTCAGGTATGTGCATTTTTTCTATCGACTGAGTGCCTGCTACCTTTCAGACACTGTATGAGGCAAGGAGAAAAGAGCAACACAGTGGGATAGAAGACACAGAATACACCAGAATACGCAGCAACAGCACCTGTCCTCACAGAACTCACAATGGCCCACGGGCGGGTGTGTGCACTCGGGTACGTCGGTGTGTGCAGGCCCCTGAAAGGGAACTTCCTTCTGCACACTCAGGACTTGAGCCAGAAATCATACTGCCCGTGACCTTGCCGGGGATTGGTGAGCCTCTGACATTTTGAACCCGTGAGCACTTCAGCTTGTACCCCCCTCGCCCCACCCTTTGCTGTGGACCCAGGGAACCCACATGTGTTTGTTTTCGGTCTAAAAGGTATCAGCTGCCTTTGAATCACTGAATAATCACCCTAAGGCAGATCAGAATTGATTTTTGTTAACCTCACTTGCAGTTTAGGATTAGCTCTGCCCCCCAACACCCCTCGCGCCATACCAGGCAGGACTGTCAGGGTTGGCCACAAGCCTCTGAAGTGGCTTTTGACAGGATGCCCTGGGAGTGGGTATTTAACGTAACTGGGTCTAGACAGAGTCAAGCCAAGAAGAGAAAATAAGTTTTCATGCCCTTCCCCCACCACCGCCACTCCCCACCCCCCATTTCCTCCTATCAGCCCTTATCTAAAAGAAAAATTAGAGAGTTATTAGGAGTTTCATTAGGGGTGAGCAGGTTGGTAATGAAATTACATTTCAGCTCTTTCTCAGCCCCTGTAAGTATTAAGTGGTTTGATCAATGGTGTTCACACAATTAATTCTGCCTGATTGCGGAGAGTGGCTGTATCGACAGTTGGGTTTCACACCTCGAACTTTGTCTCTTAGCCAGAACGTGCCTGGAGGAAGCCGGGAGGGTACGGTGGGGGGCCCGTCAGTGAAGGCGTTTGCTGAATTTTACATTCAAGCTCACCATAGCTTAGAGGGAATTTAGGTATCACGGTAAAATTAAATTATCGAGTTCTAGACCAGGAGAGACGAGATGACCCACCGGCTGTGGGCTGACTCAGTGGGCTGGCGTTCGCACATATCCGCACCAGTGCACAGACCAAATCCCCTCCAGGCCTCCTTCCTGGCCCGGGGTGGCACCTCTCTTGCACGTCCTCCCGGGCTATCAAGAGGGCCTTCCTCCTATCCCACTTAAATCTCTCCTGCTTTACTTTAATCCACTGACTCTTCTTGGGTCTTCTGGGGATATGGGAAGGCTACTCGGCATGGCCCTTTGTGAAACAACACGACAATGATGAAGGTTGTGTTCTGGAAACTGAAGACCCTCCAGCCCACCAGGACGTATATGTCCTTCCTGTCACCCCACCCCGTTTCCTGGGCACGCTGCCCCAGCAGTGGTGGAGTGGGCCCCAACTCCAGGGCCTGGGATTTGTGGTGGCTCTTCACACATTCCAGAGTCAGTTCTGCTCCTTGGTAATGCATCCACGGCTGGTCGAGCCAAGTTTAGTGGGGGAGGCTGTGAAAATGTGAGGGACAATGCGGTGCTGGGAAAGTGGTGCAGGGGCAGAGAGAGATGGGGAGAGTCAAAAGTAGGAGGCAGGAACTCTTGTAATAGTCGTGGCGGCTACATTCTTTGAACTCTGCTAAGGGGCAAGAGCTGTTTTACAGTGACGATTTCATGAAATCCTCCCAGCTGCCTAAGGAGGTAGTTGTTCTTTTATCCCCCTTTAATAGATGAGAAAACTGAGGCTCAGAGGAAGTAAGGCCTTCCCCAGGTCCCACAACGAGTATGTGGGTGGAAAAGGGTCCTGTCTTCTTGCTCAGGCAGGCTCACCTGGACCCTCAGAGGAAGCCTCCTGTGCACAAACTGGGTGCCGAGGGGTTGCCAGCAGCCCCTGGACATGCCCGTCCCTCATCCCCACCTGCGCCTTTGTCTTAGCATCAAGAGTCCTCTGCTTCCTGACTGCTTGTCCACCTGTGTATCCTGAATATTCTTATTGGGTCACTTGTCCAATTCTGACAGCGACAGACACATCATCTGACCCCCAGTGCTCTGGCCCCAGGCACTAATGAAGGACACCCTGGGAGGAAAAGGACCGGTGCTCCCTGACCAGTGGGAGGGCTGAGTGAAGAGGTCAGCTGGCCAAGGCTCTGGGGTGAGGGGTTCCTGAGCCGGGGAGCAGACTTTCTTCTGGGGGACTGAAAAGGAAGGAAAGGAAAAGGGTGTAGGCCGCAATTTCCATACTTTATCTGATGGAATATCCTCCAGCCATCATGCAGTATGTGCGACGGGACATCAGAGGCTGACAAGCAGATGGGAACAGTACAGGCCCGAGTTAGGGGAGGGTGTGAGATGGTAGGCTGGGCCCTGGCGCTGAGCAGTCTCCTCCCCATCTAACCCTGGGGAGCTATAATATTGTTACCCCTTTTTTATCTATGTGAAGCCGAAGCACAGAGCACGCAGGTAACACCCAGCGCCGCACAGCTAATAACTTGTGGCGTTGGGATCCCACTTCAGACACTGGCTTCTCACCTGTGCTCTTCACCCCTGTCCTGAAGATCCCGTTTCACTGGCCAGTCCTTTTCATTTTACAGAGGACCTTATTGTTTCTGATTCCGTATAAAACTATTCCCAGCCACCCAATGAAGTGGCTATTAGTGAGCCCATTTTATAGATGAAGACCTTGAGGCTCAGAGAAGTTTAGGAACATGCTTAAAGTCACAGCAGTCACCCACTGTGGCAAGGGAGGGACTCAAACTCGGTCTGCACAGATGCAAGCCCTGTATGAGTTCAAGGACAGAACCAAACAGACCAGAGAAGCCAACACACAGACATCAAAGCAGATAGCAGAGACACAGGGAAGCAGAGAACTGGAAAAGGGAAGGAAGAGCATTCACCTCCCTCTGCCCGTCTCTACTCAAATGTACAGGGGAAAAATCATTTTAAGCAGGTGCCTTGCAGCCTTGCATTTAAGAAAAATGCATGGAATTAAGTTCCTTAAAAGCTAGGAAAGCTGAACCAAACCATCATTGGGGCTTGAAATGAGATTTTATGTTTTCCCTGTTCTGGGCACTGAGCCATTCATGGTGCCACGTGCCAGACTGGTGAGGACCACTTGTTCCTTAGAGGCACCAGGGGCTGGTGGCCGTCCACCCAACCCGGCCCCACCCTAGTGAGTGCCAGCTGCTTGCGGGTGCATCAGAGGACCAGTTCGGAACAGCCACGGGGCTATTCTGGCACCTTGTTGCTCAGCGTGTGGCCACAGAGCAGCCGCAGCAGTGCCCGAGCCTTTGTTGGGAATGCAGAGTGCCAGGCCTGACCAGACCAATCAGAATCTGTGTTTAACAAGATTTGGGGGTGAAGAGGTATCTGTCCATCTCAGTTTGAGAAGGTCTACTCCAACTGAAATCTGCACAGAGGAAGGGCAGGCCTGTGTCTCAGAGGTCCCTCCTTCCCCTGCCCTGGCCCCTGTGTTCTGAGCAGCTCCCACACAGCACAGGCTTGCTGAGGTCTGAGGGCGTGAGGTGGGGCCCTGGAGGGAGGAGGGTGCAGGCCTTCCCTTACCTGAACAGCTCAAGGGGCCTGACAGTCACAGCCAGAGAGGGTGGGGGTGGGGAAGTTTGTCTGTCAGCAGATCTTTCTAAAAGGAGAGTCAAGGTGCCCCCGGCCCCTCCCCTCCCACGTGGGGACCAAGTCTGAGAATGCTGCGTGCAGGGATGCAGGGCAGGTGGCCAGGAGCTCTGGGTTCACCTTCCCCAGAGGCACTCCAGTTCCCCAGAGGCTCCTCCTGCCCACAGAGCTGGCCCCAGAGGATCAGACCAAGGGGCTGCTTCTCTTCAGAAAAGGGGGGACCTCAGCCCTCAGCTCCCACCCAAGCCTGGAGGAGTTTCCCCTCCTCCCTGCCTCCCCTTGGAATTTTGCCTCCCAGTTCTGCTGGAGACACCTGCTCCTCCCCAGCCTTCTAAGGCCACCTGGGCCACAGGCCGGCCCTCTGCTGGTTCCCAGGACACCAGCCCCTTAAAGAGATAGCTACTCCCGTTTCTTCACAGTGGAACCCTCTTGAGAGCAGAGGCTGAGGTCTGCACTCCTGGGGAAGGGGCTGGGCTCCATCTTAGTCCCCAGAAGCCAGCCCTCATGGAGTCTCAGGGGCTTCTCAGTGCTGACAGCACAGTTAAATCACCTAGGGAGCTTTAAAATGACAGATACCTGCTATGCCCAGTCCAGGCCAATTCATCAGAATTTCTTGGGTTAGGTGGGAGGCTGGGAGGAGGCATCTGTATTTTTAAAATCCAAACTAATGCGCAGCCAGGCTCAAAAGAACCAGCAAGCCTATCACCTCACTTACCCACGAGAGGTGGAAGCCCGGGTGCTAACAGCCTCAGAGAGGCTGCATCCCAGGGGCAAGGACTCACTCAGGGATCCATGGCACAGCTAGAACATACCAGGCAATGTGGTGGACACTGAGCACTAACAAGTGTACCTTCCTCATATCACGTGACTTTGGGCAAGGGATATGACCCGCACCCCCAGCAATGTCCTTACCTGTAAGATGGGAATAATGCCTAAATTACAGCATTGTGGTGAGAATGCCTGACACATGCAGGGGTTGAGTAAAATAGCTGCGTGAGCGAGTGAGTGAGTGAATGAATTTACACTTGGGCCATTCCCTGGGGCAGACATAGGGCGCTCTTAGAAATCTACAACCCACACACTAAATCCAGGAGAATCCTGGTTATCCAAGGTTCCAGAACTTTTGAAATTTCTCCTACTGGGAGGAGTACAGGCAGAGGACCAGGCAGTGGGAAACTTTTCTTTAAGGGGCAGAGTTTTCCACATGGATGAGGCCTCAGGATTTCAGACTAAGGTGTGGGTACCTTGACAGAAGACTAAGTACTTCATTCATCTCGCAGCCACCTCCTGCCCCAGCCCTGTTCCACTGGATGGGCTTTGGCCCGTTGAGGGAGGGGCTGGGGTGCTCACCTTCCCTTCACCTTTCTCCACTGGAGCCGAGCCAGGGCACCTGTGTGGTGACTGAGATGCTGGCACAGCTGGCCAAGGGATGGAGGCGCAGGGCGAGGTCCCGTCTCCCCCACCTCCCCCCCC
>PVIJ01023963.1:0-13246 GCA_004024925.1 Scalopus aquaticus
GTTTCAATGAGAGAAAATATCATTTTCATTAATGAATGTCCTCCAAATAGTATGACCTTAAATACATTTATCATAGAGTATATTTTGAACTATGGCAGATGACAAATATTGCTTAATAACTGATTTTAGCAATTGGCACACTGAGTGTATATTAAGTACTAAATAAAATCACACCAATAATGAAGTCATAATGAAGAAGTTCAAGGTGAATTTTAAAATAATACTTACCATTAAAAATCAGAATGTGACATCTTTTTGACCCACATAGAAGTTGAGAATAAATTTAACCACTCTTTACAGCAACATGGTGACGCTTCTTGGTCCGACGCTGCAGTGAGGGGGGGTGACGTCTGACTGACCATGGACCTGAACTGGAATTTTCCCCAGCCCATCACTCAGGGTGTTAGTGATGTCAGCATGAAGAAAAAACAGTATTTTAACAATGCCAGAGAGCTATATATCAAAAATAATGTCATCATTAGAAATATTATTTGAAATCACTCAAAAGATGCCTGCATCTGCGACCACCTGGTGTTCGCATTTATCCTCTAGTTTTATTAAATTTTTTAGTATCATTTGCACCTCGGTGTTTCCATGAATGTTTTCCCTACATTCACCTTAAACATCCCACTTTCACCTGGACTGCGCCCTCCGTCAGCCCCACAGAGGGAGGTGAGGGTGAGACCGGGGAGGAGGAGGAGAGTGGGGGGAGGCTGCCCCATGTCCAGACGTCCCCTCACGGACGGGCCTGGTGTGAGGAACAGACCCGCACAGGAGGGACCCGGCCCCTGTGCCCGGCAGGGACAGCCACACCCACAGACGTCTGACCGGGCCCCGGAGCCGTCCCCCTCCCATCCCAGATTTGCTGAGTCTGATGGGGGCCAGAGGGGCCGGGGACCGTGGGGTGGACAAGCTCATCCTCACGCGGGACGTGTGGACGTGACCAGGGAGGAGACTCTGCAGGGAACATGGTCTCTGAGTCCTCAGATGTGGAAGAGTCAGGTCAGGGGCAGATACGGAAACGAGGAAAAGGGGACCAGGAGTCAGCCATGAGGCCACAGGGTGGAGGAGTCGACAGAGGAGTGGGCAGAACACGCTACAGTGGACGCTCAGTGCAGGTCACTCCATTCCGTGACAGTGTCGGGTCTTGGGAGCAGGAAAACAGGGACCCGCCACGCCGTCCCCTGCTCACATCTGTCCCTGTGGGGCCTCAGACTGAGGGCCGTGCAGGGAGGAGCAGGGACAGACTCCCTGGGGGGGTGGAGGGTGCTCTGTGTAGGTCCCGTTTTCTCTGGGGCTGTGGACTGGACGACCTCTCCGAGGTCGGCTGGGCTGAGACACTGAGTCCTGGGCAGGAGACGGGGGCAGAGGGACTAGGCAGTAGTGAGGGGCTATCAGTCCATTTCATTTGGAGGTTGAGACTGTATCTTAAATTTTGACAGTTCGATTGAAATTTTCAGTCCTTCAGCAATTTTGGGGACATGTTTGGACAGTGTAGTAACGGCACCTTCACAGAGATGGAAATGAAAGGGTTGAATAAAGCAGGGTATGCAGATAATCATTTAGACTCAACAGAATCTAGAAGGAATAATTATCATATAAATAGATTGAATTATTTTCTATGATTATAACCCATTTTTTTGTTAAATACAGAAAGATCTGACGTTTTCTTGTTGTTTACTTATTTATACAGATGATGTCTCCAGCAGTGACTAATCTCACGGTCGTGACAGAATTCATCCTCCTGGGATTCCCCACCCACGGGACCATGGGCTTCCTGCACCCACTGCTCTTCTCCCTGGTCTACCTGTGTGCCCTGCTGGGGAACGGGCTCATTGTGGTCATCACCTCCCTGGACCCGCACCTCCACACGCCCATGTACTTCTTCCTGAGGAATCTGTCCTTCTCGGACCTCTGCCTCATCTCGGCCACAGTCCCCAAGTCCATTGCCAACGCTCTGACTCACAGCAGCTCCATCTCGTTCCGGGGCTGTATGGTCCAGGCCTTCATGATGGTCCTTTCAGCGGGGACAGAGATGACTCTGCTCACGGTGATGAGCCTTGACCGCTATGCTGCCATCTGCCACCCCCTGCGCTACGAGGTCATCATGAGCAGGGACAGGTGTGTGCAGTTGGCAGCTGTGTCCTGGCTGGGTGGGGGTCTCTATGCTGTGATGAACACACCCGGAACTTTCTCGTTGTCCTACTGTGGGTCCAACGTGGTCCACCAGTTCTTCTGTGATGTTCCCCAGTTATTGGCTATTTCCTGCTCAGAAAATGTAGTGAACAATCTTGTCCCTGTTCTCATCAGTGTGGTGTTAAGTCTCTGCTGTTTCATTTTCATCGTTATCTCTTATGTTCACATCTTCTCTGCTGTCAAGAAGATTCCATCCACAGAAGGTCAGGCTAAAGTCTACTCCACTTGCCTTCCCCACCTGCTGGTTGTGGTGCTATTTCTCTTCATTGGATGCTTCGCTTATCTGAAGGAGACCTCAGGGACTTCTTCCATGTCTGACCTGGTAATTTCTATGTTTTACACTGTGGTGCCCCCCACCTTTAATCCTGTCATCTACAGTCTGAGAAACCAGGCCATGAAGACGGCCGTGGGGAAACTGATAAAGGGCCAATACTCCATCAAGTGAGATATCACATCCTCAATTTTAACCCCTGGTCTATTTATTTTTCCCCTTTAACTCTTACATGTCATCTTCACATTGAGAAGACTTCTCTCAGTAGTGTTTTTCCTTTGCTATAAATTCATCATCTATATTCTCAGATAAGCTTTAGTTTTCTAAGGCATAGGAGTCGTTTTCTCAAGCCCTTGCTGTGGATGTTCATAATCTGAATCCAGCTCACGGTTATTATATGTATTTGGTATAGAAAGAATGTTCCAGAACTCACATTACCAACATTTACGCAAAATGAAGCGTGGTAAAGGGGTCTGTCCTCGGGGAGCACACGGGTCAAGGGACCCCAGTCTGGGAGCTTGGTCCTATAGCCTGTTTGTGTCCACTGAGGGCCCCATCCATGTGGGGGGAGGGGCGCACAGTGGAGTGGGGATCCCCAACCCCTCACATTCAATAATGAGGCATCTTCTTCTAAGAGAAATTCATGTTTCTGTTCAAAAGACCAGGAGGAATACTCCTGAATCTGCCAGAGATGTCAGGAAGGAGGGGTGGACGCTTCCCTAGGGAACAGGAATCTGTGACTGAATGGACGATTGATGTGAATGTTCGTTCCTAGACGTCTCATTTGTTTCTAACGCGATACACTCTTTGATATACTATAATAAAAGTAAAGTGTGTATGAATAATTATCGAGGAACTCCACTTCTACTTTTAAAATTTATAGTTTTTTTGACATTTTTTTTGTGTGTTTATTTATTTAGGTTCTTTAAGTTTTCTAAATTGTATTTTGATGTCTTATACCTGGACTCTTGTCAACTTTCCTGTAGATAATATTTAAGCCCCTTTTCATCTATGTTGGAACTATGATATTTTTTATATTATGTACAGAACATCATGTAAAATAAAGCCGGCAAAGTTTGAATCTTATTCTTCGGTAGAGTCTGGGCTACAGATCCCGGGTTCTCACACTGTTTAGCCGCCTGAGGAGCCCGAGCCAGGGCGGGCAATGTCGTTCTCTCAGCACTTTCTCTGGAGCCGTCCCTGGGTCTCCTGGGCACTCAGGGCCCACCCGCGGTCAGGTCCCCAGAGCGCTGAGCCACCAGGGCAGCGGCAGGCCCCAGGGCCGCAGGGGACGGAGATAGGGGCCCGCCCTCGTCCTCGGGAGTCGCCAGCGGAGGCCTGGACGCCCAGAAGCTGCGGGAGGAAAGGGAGGCCACGGGGGCCAAGAGGGGAGGCGGCTTCTCCCTCCTGTCTGCGAGGGGAGTGTGGGGGGCGAACCCTAGGACAGCCAGCGGGTCCACCAGACTGAGGGGTTCTGCCAGGTATGTTTGAGGTTCTTTTGGAATTAAATGCTTTATATCCAATTATATTAATATATATTTTGTTTACCCCATACGTCAAAGTGTTAGCTTTTCAATGTGAGCTATTCACGGGGTTTTTTTTGGTGTGTGTTTTCAATGATGATTTAGTTTTATCTTTATTTAGGTAACATTGTTTTAAAACACTGTATCATTTCAAAATGCATTTTGTATTTCAGAAGAACAGGAGTTAAATATTCATCTTATAAAAGAAAACTAAAAAATACTAAAGGTGGACAAACAGTTCAGTTTCACAATGCCATGTTGTTTGGGATGAGATTCGAAGAGCAAAAATACACTTTTTATTTAAGGTGTTCCACAGACTATGATCTTCAATGCATATATCATTTGAAAACATTTTTATTATGATATATTTGACAAATATCATATAAAAACTATGGTATTTCAGCATTTAGCACTCTGAGTTGAAAGTGTGTAAATAAAACATCACATTTAATGGAAGTATTAAGAGAGCAGAGAAGAAGAAACTCAAGGGGATATTTAAAATAATAGTAAGTTCTAAAAAGGGAATGCTACACATTTCATCCCTAAAATATTATGACACAGTGTGAGTCAGACAATGTGAGTCAGACAGAAATTCATGACCTTGCCCCGGTGATCTATGTTGATCTTTCCATGTCTTCACACTAAATTTATTTTATTTTGTTTTTAATTAAAATGGCAAAAAGTGATTCTCTAGTCTCTGACAGTCATTTTGGAGGAGGCTGCCCATGACCAGACGTCCCCTCACGGACGGGCCTGGTGTGAGGAACAGACCCGCACAGGAGGGACCCGGCCCCTGTGCCAGGCAGGCACAGCCACACCCACAGACGTCTGACCCGGCCCCGGAGCCGTCCTCCTCCCGTCCCAGATTTGCTGAGTCTGATGGGGGCCAGAGGGTCGGGGACCATGGGGTGGACAAGCTCATCCTCACGCGGGACGTGTGGACGTGACCAGGGAAGAGACTCTGCAGGGAACATGGTCTCTGAGTCCTCACACGTGGGAGAGTCAGGTCAGGGGCAGATACGGAAACGAGGAAACGGGGACCAGGAGTCAGCGATGAGGCCACAGGGTGGAGGAGTCGACAGAGGAGTGGGCAGAACACGCTGCAGTGGACGCTCAGTGCAGGTCACGCCATTCCATGACAGTGTCGGGTCTTGGGGACAGGAAAACGGACACAACCACTCCATCCCCTGCTCACACCTGTCCCTGTGGGGGCCTCTCAGACTGACGGCTATGCGGGGAGGAGCAGGGACAGACTCTCTGGGGGTGCAGGGTGCTCTGTGTGGAGCCCGTTTCCTCTGGGAGTGTGGACTGGACAATCTCTCAGAATCGGGCTGGGCTGAGACGCTGGGTCCTGGGCAGGAGCGGGGAGCAGTGGGATGGGGCGGTAGGGAGGGGCTGTCAGTTGAGTGTGTTGAGAGAGATGAGATTCAAATTTGTTTAATTTTTGTAGAGGGAAATTGAAATTTTAATCTCTCACCAATTTCATAAACAAGTTCGGAGAATGCAATAATGGCACATTCACATGGGATGGAAATAAAAGGGTTGAATAAAGCAGTGTATGCAGATGATGACATTGGACTCAACAGGCCTAGAAGGAATAATTCCCTGGTAAATAGACTGAAGTATTATCCAAGTTTGTTACCTATTTTATGTTCAATATTGGAAGATTTGACATTTTCTTGCCTTTTTCTCTTTACACAGATATCTCCAGTGGTGACCAATCTCACAGAGGTGACAGAATTCGTCCTCCTGGGATTCCCCACCCACAGGAACGTGGGCTTCCTGCACCCACTGCTCTTCTCCCTGGTCTACCTGTGCGCCCTGCTGGGGAACGGGCTCATTGTGGTCATCACCTCCTTGGACCCGCACCTCCACACACCCATGCACTTCTTCCTGAGGAATCTGTCCTTCTCGGACCTCTGCCTCATCTCGGCCACAGTCCCCAAGTCCATTGCCAACGCTCTGACTCACAGCAGCTCCATCTCGTTCCCGGGCTGTGTGATCCAGGTCTTCGTGCTGTTCATTTCAGCAGGGACAGGGGTGCACCTACTCAGGGTGATGAGCCTTGACCGCTATGCTGCCATCTGCCACCCCCTGCACTACGAGGTCATCATGAGCAGGGACAGGTGTGTGCAGCTGACAACCGTGCGCTGGCTGGGTGGGTGTGTCCTCACTGTGATGCACACAGCTGGAACCTTCTCCTTGTCCTACTGTGGGTCCAACGTGGTCCATCAGTTCTTCTGTGACATCCCCCAGTTAATGGCTGTTTTCTGCTCAGGCAATATAATCAACATTCTTGTCCCCATTCTCATTAATGTCATATTGGATACATGTTGCTTTAATTTCATTGTCATCTCCTGTGTCCACATCTTCTCTGCTGTCAGGAAGATTCATGCACAGAAGGTAAGGCCAAGGCCTCCTCCACTTGCCTTCCCCACCTGCTGGTTGTGGTGCTGTTTCTCTCCCCCGGATTCTTTGCTTATCTGAATCCGACCTCAGAGACTCCGTCCATGTCTGACCTGGTCATTTCTCTGTTCTACATGCTGGTGCCCCCCAACTTTAATGCTGTCATCTACAGTCTGAGAACCAGGCCATGAAGTCGGCCGTGGGGGGGCTGATGAAGGGGACACTCACCAAATAGTTATGGTAGTGAGTTCATTACTCTGTAATGAGACACTTTACATTTTCACATGATATTTCCCTTTATGGTTTTATTATTACCTATGTAACTTGTATACTGTGTTTTTTTAATGTCTATCTTAATATGACTTAATATAGTATGTTGCTTATATACTCTTTGTTTTATTTGTCCCTCTTTTTAACACTCTGGTGCTTTTTGATATTGTGTGTACACTGGAGAAATTTAGTACATGTAATTTTTTTTTGTCTCTTTTAGGCTGATTTTCTCCGCCTGGAGAGGCAATGGTTGGTTTCATCTCAGTTTTCAGCAAAAGTTCTCTAACTAGGTCAGTGTCTCCTGCCTCTAAGGAGTTTCCCCTTTAATGTCACTGATCCTCTTTGTCACATGTGTGATCAGAGGCTACGGTTAGGACAGATGACCCTTTACTCAGTCAGTGAGGCCTTCATGGCATAAATAAGGCCTTGGGATCCAATTTAGAATCTGAGCAGTCACGACCTCCTGTGGATCAGGAGCTCCCACGTGACTTGATAGAGACCCCTGTCAGCCCTGGTGTGGAGAGCCGCCCCCGCGGGTCATAAAACACACTCAGGGTACAGTGGAACCAGAAGGAAGAGAGTTAATTTCATGTACAATATAATTACTAAAAAGTACAACAAATCATTGGGTAGGAATTTTAGGAAACATGTAACAGAACTTAACAAGTTATGATGGTAAAAGCAAAGTAATAGCTAGTGGACTACACCGTGTTCTATTATTTCCAGAATTAGGTGAGGAATGGCCCTGTCAGCATTACACCCCACTGCACTCATGTGTTTGTCCCCATTTATCTAATTACCCAGAGTGCCTGGGAATTAGAGAACTCTGTCCTGTCTAGCACGTTATCAGGGATATCTTCCCCAAATCGTCTTTCCATGTAGAGTTGTTCAAACATGAAAATGTGTTGGAGTTACATACAATAAAATATCACTGTCATTTAGTGTGGACATAAAGACATGCAAAGAATTGAAGGAGATTTACATTTGGGTAGGTAAATGCTCCGTGCGTGTGGCCCTGTCTGGCCTCAGTTCCGCCTCTGCTGACTGCTCTAGACCTTTGCTTTCTCGTCTGTGACGTCCAATATTTGAAAATTTCACACCTAAATATTTCATGATAAAATGCATTTCCAATTGGATATCAGATCATTTCACTCATTCTCACACAGTCCGCCCTACGTGGGCCTCTTCAGGCTGACCTGCCAGCAGCCCAGGTGAGTGCCCTGTGGCACAAGGGGAATTTGTTTTGTTTTTTTTAAAGATTTATTTATTTATGCATATAAACTGGGGTACAAGCCAGAGGCGTGGGGCAGTGAGAGGGTTCACTAGAGGCAGAGTGGGGAGTAAACAAGCAGATGCATGGAAATACACTGCTGAGGGGAGCAGCGGGCGAGGCAGGAGAGGTCTGCCGCGTCATGTGGGACTCTCCCCGGCCAGGCGTTGAACTTGTGTCGCCGCTTCCAACAGCTCCACAGCACAGCACTCAACCGCTGCGCCACCTAGGAGGCCCCCACAAGGGGGATTTGGAGGCAGCCAGAAACCGTTACAAAAGGTGGCAAAATTCTGATTTTGAATTCTCAGTTGACAACCTGCTACTGTCTTTTAAGTGACTAGCCTTTTTACTTTTTCTGCCGATAGATAACTTTGTTCATATAAATTCTTTTTTTTTTAAAGATTTATTTATTTATGCATACAAGCTCGGGTACAGTCCAGAGGCATGGGGCTGCGAGAGGGTTCACCAGAGACAGAGCGGGGAGCAGAACAGGCAGATCAGAAATACACTGCTGAGGAGAGCAGCGGGCAAGGCAGGAGAGGTCTGCCGCGCCATGTGGGATTCTCCCTGGCCGGGCGTCGAACTCGCGTCGCCGCTGCTGACAGCTCCACAGCGCAGCGCCCAACTGCTGCGCCACCGGGGAGGCCCTGATATAAATTCTTGATACAGCCTTAGATTACTGGTCAATAAAAGTTATGTTATATATATAATGAAATTTCAATATATATATTGAATTAGAAAACTGACCAACCATTATAATCATATCATGAGACTATCCATTGCCAACAGTTTTGCCTACTTTGTATAACATAATTAAAATATTTAAGCTAATAAAACATTAACTGTTCTATAAATTCATACATTTAATCACAATTAAAACTGTTGTATACAACATGCTAATATACGCTTATATCCCTGAACGCATCTAGTTTCATTCTTTTGAATGTGACAGTCCAGTTTTCCCAATACGATTTATTCCCTTGCTCCAGTGTATTCTCTTGGCTCTTGTCACAGATTAACTGTCTCAGACTATTTTAGCATCTCACATTTCCACTGAAAACAAAGTAAAATAATAAACCAGTTCAGTAAACTTAGAAGGTTAAAAATCAACACATGAGTATCAGCGAACTTCCTATATGCAAAAAAAAAAAAAAAAAAAAAAAAAAAAAAAAAAAAAAAAAAAAAAAAAAAAAAAAAAAAAAAAAAAAAAAAAAAAAAAAAAAAAGGAAAAGAAAAGAAATGAGATGGAAAGGAAAGAAATTAAGAAAACAATACCATTTACAATCACAAAATGAAGCACCTAGGAGCAAATCTAACAAAGGAGGTTAAGGACCTGTAGAAAGAAAATTTTAAGACATTCTTAAGAGAAGTAGTAGAAAACAAAAGGAAAGGGAAAGATTCCCTACCCGTGGATTTGAAGATTAAGTATTATCAAAATGCCCATCCTAACCAAAGAAATTTACAGACTCAATGCAATCCCAATGACAACTTCAATGGCATTGTTCAAAGATAGGGATCAAACAAGTGAAATCCATGTGGAACCAAAAAAGACCCCAAACCACAAAAACAATCCTGACTAAAATGAGGAAGAATGGAGGAATCACACTTCCAGACTTCAGTCTATATCACAAAGCTGTACACTGGTCAACAGTGAGATCATTACTGACTTAAAAAGACCCTAATCTGTAGTATCTTGGTGTGCTGAGCATGAATATAATGGGATCTATTAAACAAACAAAGAGTCACTGTTGCCATTTAACTCACCCAGTCTATTAAACATTGTTTATTCTTGTAGTTCTTTTGCATTTTCAGCACCACGACTCTGCATAAGAGGCCTCATCTACCACTGAGCCTAGACAAACATCTGACACAAAAGGCCGAGATCCCAAATGCATCTTCCCACCGTGAAGACCTGGGACCCATATTCCAAGTCGAAGGGCGAAGATGGCGTCTTCCCCCCAGTGAGGGCGGGGAGCACGTGGCAGCCAGCTACAGGCTGGGATCCGAGTAGCGAAGACAGCAGAAGACACAACAGGAGATGCTCCCCGAAGATGCGGAGATGAGCCAGCACCGCCCTGACAAACAGCACTGGAAAGAGCAGCTGCAGCCAAATGACCAGACCAATGGCTACACTCACAGAGCTCAGTGGGGAGCCCAGCTCTGGGTCTCCCTGTTGCTTCCGGGCAGTAGGAGCAGCAAAGCTGGGGAGAGTTTCAGTCACTCAGCTCCCTTCAATGCCTCAACACATTTCTCCACCGAGGTGGCTGCTGGGGCCTCTCCATGTCCTCAGGAGGCCTCCATAGCTTTCTGGAAAATCAGTGTGGTGGGGACAGGAATGGCAGATTCTGCATTGGCAGATCCCAGAGGCTCCTGCTGTCCCTTAGAGTCACTGTCAGAATCCCCAACGCGGCAGATTCTTTGTTGCTCAGACATATTCCACCTGGGGCTATTCATCCTCACCTGTGAACCCTCCTGGGGGAAACACCTAGAATAGCCATGGTTTTGGACTCTCCCGTTAGCCCTGGTTAGCCTTCCTCCCTGACACCACTGGTGGAAAAGTCTAGAGTCGGACCCCTGCAGCAAAGGACTCAAAGCAGAAAGAACCCACTGGATTTCCTCAATTTAAGATGACCAAAAACAGTGACAAGAAAAAGGAGGTAAAAATGGCTTCTAAGAAAAGGTGAAAGTAATGAGACTTACATAAGCAACAGGGTTGCTGTCCAAGATGCAGAAAACACGTTTTCAGTCTTCCATGAAGAGGCAGTAGCTGATGATGAGTAAAAGGCAACTGATCTGAAGACACAACTATAGCCCTGAAAGGACCTGGGGAGGGGGCACCGCCCCGGCAGGAGGACGCAGGGCCCAAAACGCTGAGGGAAGACTTAAACCCCCAGATTGTCATGGAGTAAAGAGACCCCAACTGGCCAGTGCTGGGGATCAGGCAGGAAGAAAGGGCCCCTCCTCATGGTAGGAGGGAGCCAGCTACAGCAGAGTAGGGGCGCAAGGCACGAGGGCGGGACTTGGGTTGGAGGTGAGATGTAGTGCATGGACAGCACCAGCAGGGAGACCCCCCTCTAAAACACAGACAACCACAGAAGCAGATGTTGACTCCACTGAAAAACACCAGAAAGTGAAAGTGGCTTCGGAGCCACGTCCGTGCAGACACCAGGGAAGAGGCCTGAAACCTGGTGTGAGACCAACAAGCTCAGGAAGGCACCGGCAGGGGTCCAAGTCCGATTCCAGCTCATTTCAAATCTGGGGGCCCTGGGCCTCAGGCAGGAGGGACTGACCTGCCTGGACAGAGCACTCGAGGCCTGTCATGGCCAGAGCCGGATGATGCCCCTGGGTGGACCCTCCAGGACAGAGAGAGCCTGAGTCCCAGGGAGAGCAGCCCTGGGCAGGGCAGGGGGAAGAGGGGCTCACCCACGGCAACCCCAGGGAAGGTGCTAGACTGGGCCAGAGGCACAGGCTGCTCAGTGTCTCTGTCTGGATAGAAAACCCATCAGGTCTACACTCGGATCTCCAAGGCCGCTTCACCCTTAGCAACAAGATCCCCGATGTCCCAGCAACTTGAGGTCCCAGACCCCGATGCCCATGTTGGGGCCCTGGCTGCACCTGGCTCCCCGGGCAGTGGCGAAGGTATTGGTGTCGGTGGGGTGGATGGGCCTAGGCATGAGGCGCTGGCCGAAGCGAGGGATGCTGAGCGTCTGGTAAGAGACGAAGTCCGCTTAGAGAACAAGGGAAGTGACATCATGCCCCTCGATGAGCCCCATTATTCGGAACCCTGGTTACCAGGCTGCCACATACAGACACAATCCTGAGCCGACTCCCTTGTCTGGTGACCCTGAAGCTGACAACAGGTTCTGATATGTGCCCAGGGCCCGAGTGGTGAACCCCGGGGACCCCCGTTCCGGCGCGCAGGTCCTGGCCAGAGTACCTAGAGCCTCTGGAGGACCTGGTGCCGCTGAAGGACCTGGGGCCCCTGGAGGTGCTTCTGGGAGGGGTGGGGCTGCGTGCCCCATGGAGGGGCCCCTGGGGTAGGGGTTTGGGATGAGATCACCTCTGACCTGGAAACTGCCTAGTGAAATAGGGGGTGGCAACTGGATGGATAGTTAAGCTGGGCGTCCCCTTGGGTGCTGGAGAGCACATGTCTGGGAGGACCCACAGAAGGGCGAGTGGGTGAGTCTCTCTCGTGTCCCCAACCCCATCTCAGCAAGGCAGGCCGGGCTCAGCGTAGAGTTGAACCATCCGTGACCCTGCTAACACCTTCCCCTCATGAAGAAACCATATTCCTTTCCTACTTCCTTTCCTACTTTTCTAATTTTTTTTTGTTTCTCTTTTCTAATTTCACATATTTTTTTTCTCCATGGATTTATTTTACCTGTGTGTATCAATAAAATGTGTGCTGCTTGCTGTCAGTTGCACACTCCTTGGGCAGTAAGGGCTCTCGCAGCGCGGCTTCCTCCCACTGCCACTTTCAAATGATGCAGCACCCAACGTAAATCACCCTCGAAGCACTCACTGCCCCGCCCAGGCCCTGCACCCCACCTGCTTGCTGGCTCTGTTCCTCCCTAGCACAAGTGGTGACTTCAAGGTCTGCCACCTCTTTTAGAACATCTGAGTAATGTGGGTGCCTTCTGTGAAGCTCACTTTTTCTGGGAAAGCCCTGGAGATCGAGAGGAGATAAAGATGAATCCCTGCAGTAAGCGCACGGGAACATTCTGGGGGGTGCCTCTAGCTTTAGGGGACTCAAGCAGTACACAGAGGGCCACACCTCTTGCCCAGGGCCACAGACAAACTAAGAATGTGGTGGACTCTGCAGGGATGGGCAGGGTCAGAGTCACGTCCCGGGGCCCACAGTCACCGGCCGTATTTCCCCAGGGACTGGATGCTCACAGGCCCCAGGGGGAGCCCCCAGAGGGAGCCCACTTTTGCCCACGCCCCCTCCTGTAGGGCAGTACTAGCACCATGATGGGGACAGCAGGGCAGCAGCTATGGGCATGCCGGGAGTCTGAGAACGCAGCTCCATGATGTGGGATAAGCCAGGGAGACAAAGACAGGCAGGGGAGGGGAGGGGGCAGTGGAAAAGCACCCCAAAGTAGGAAAAAGCCTCTGGGAGCTTTTGAGAAGGGAGAGGATCCCCAGAAGTCCTATACAAAAGGAACCCAGCACCCTCACCCCAGACCCCTCCCTCGGGCCCTCCTGCTGTCAGGAGTGTCTCCTGCAACAAACCTGAGCTTGTGACCTTCAGGCCCTGCGCGGGGTTACTCCTCAGTCCATGGACATGAGAATCCTCCAGACCCACTCCCG
>PVIJ01023964.1:0-13225 GCA_004024925.1 Scalopus aquaticus
TCACGCGAGACACCACCTCACGGTCACTGAGCTCACGCGAGAGGCCGCCCCTGAGACACGGAGCTCACCTGAGAGCCCCGCAGTCACTGAGCTCATGCCACAAGCCGCCCTCCCTGCTTGAGTTCACGGATGCACCATCCCTGAGGCAGTGAGCTCACCCCAGAGCCGTTCACCATGTCAGTGAGCTCACGAAAGACAAAACCCCACCCCATGGCAGTGAGGTCACGGGAGAAGCAGTCCCTCCGGAGAGGGACACGACAAAGGCTGTGTGATGTAGTGTCTAGGCCATGCTGTGCATCTCAGGGCGGTGAGCTCATGTGAGAGGGAGGCGCCATTGGTGAGAGCAAGCAAGAGGCCGCCCCTCAGGAGGTGAACACATAGGAGACAAGGCGCCTCAGGCCATAGTCTGATCTCTAAAAGAAAATATGAATGACCTAGACTTCAGTTTTAGTAATATAAGAATACTTAGTAAGTACACAGTCAAAAGAGGAGGTCTTAACTGAAGATCAGCAACATTATTCTCTTTCACAACTTATAAGTCTTAGTCACCTACATGCTAGTATAAATAAGGCAGTGAATGTGCCAAGCACTGAGGTGTGCTGCAGGGTGAGTGCAGATGTGACAGGCACAGCAGGGATCTTTCTCCAGGGGTTGTTTGGTCATGTTCTCCTCCACAGAGCAGCAGGAGGGCTTTCCTACAATCGGCAGAAATATTGCCCTCAATCATGGAATAAAGAGGTGCCAAAATTCTTCCTAAATTCCTTACGTTAAACAGATCAGTCGCACTCCTGGAAACCATGACTCTGATGAGCATTTGAACACCTCTCCCAGCAACCTTCATAGCATAGTAGAATAATTCTGCAAGTTAGGCAGGTAACTTGGAATAGATTTCACAACAAGAAAGAGTAATTGCTCCAAATTATCAGAAGTCTCTCAGTCAACAGTTATCTTAATTTGAGACCCTGATAGTCATGAATTTGTCAAATGCCCTTCTCAAATAAGACACACTCATGTTCCAAAGATGTTGATAAATTTTCTTCATTCATCCTCCACTTATGATCTGCAGCTTGAAATAAAGCCTTGACCTTTTGCAGCCCAAAGAGGTCCCCACTGGGTCCTGAAGAGACCAGGTTCGGGCCTCCCTGGTGGCGCAGCGGGTTAAGTCTCAGCACTATGAAGCTATCTGCAACCACTGCAGCATGAGTTCCATCCCCGGCCAGGGAGCTTCCCACATGGCACAGCAGACCTCTCCTGTCTTACTCACTGTCCCCCTCAGCAGTGTACTTCAGTCCATCTGCCTGTTCTGCTCCCACGCCTTCTCTGGTGAATCCTCACCACCCCGCACCTCTGGCCTACACCCCAGCTTGTATGCATAAATAAATAAATCTTTTTAAAAAGAGAGAGAGAGACCAGGTTTCTGGCAGCATGAACTTCACTCCAAGTCCTGGGGAATCCAGCACCCATCATGTAGAGCAATTCCTATTTTAGTTTTAGATCTACTTAAACAATCTGGAATATGTCGCTATGTAGTACTTACATATCAGTCTTCTAGATGCCATTATTATTTCATTCAACAAACTTTCTCACTGAATTAAAACTCTCCAGTAACATATAATCAGCTCTAACATATACTTAACTCGTTTCAGAACTCTCTATTCTGTTCCACTTGTTTATGTCTTTGTGTCAAACCATAATGTTACACAGCCATAGCTTTTTAAATAAAATACTCAAGCAATTCTTTCTTTGAAACCTGCTTTTAAAAAGTTCAACTCTCAGGTCTCCCTGGTGGCGCAAGGGGTTAAATCTCAGCACTATGAAGTTGTAGGCAGGAGTTCAATCCCTTCCCAAGGAGCTGACCCACATGGCACAACAGACCTCTCCTGTCTCACCTGCTGCTCCCCTCAGCAATGTATTTCAGTCAATCTGCCTGTTCTGCTTCCCACTCTGTCTCTAGTGAATCCTCTCACCTCCTGCACCTCTGGCCTACACCCTGGTTCCTATATGCATACATAAATAAATCTTTCCAAAAAAAAGTCAAACTCTTTTTTTCTTCTTACTAATCATTCTCCTGTGGTATCATGCATGAATTACTGAACAAATGGATTGTGTGTCAAGTGCTTAAACCAGTACTGGGCCTGATAAGTACTCAATAAATATTGTTGTTTTTGTTACTGTTACCTGTCTGCACCTTTCATAATGCTTAGTGTGATAAGATGGAGGATTTGCATTTGTGTTGCTATTTGTTTTTTAATCAAAATTTACTTAATCTGCCATTCATTTATGTAACTATATAATTTGGGGAGTACAACTTCACACCTGCACATGCTCCCCTCACTCTGCACCAAAGCTCCAGTCCCAATATACTGTCATCTTACCTCCTCTATAACCTCCTCCTGACCCCACCCCCCCGGTACTCACTATATTTTTCACAAAGCCCATACATTATTTTTGTTGCATTTTGCCAGTTTGTTTTCCTTGATTATTTATATTCCATAAGTGAGTAAAAGCATCCAGTAATTGTCTTTCCACTTTCTGACTTATTTCCCTTAGTATCAAGATCTATTTACTTTGTTCCAAATGGTACTATTTCATCTTTTTTTAATAATTGAATGGTATTCCATTGAGTATATTACACCACAATTTCATTCTCCAGTCCTCTGTCAGTACGCATTTAGGTTACTTCCATGTCTTGGCTGTTGTGAATAATGCTGCTAGGAACACAGGGGCGTGGCTATTTTTATACCAGTGTTTTCACTAGTGTTTATCAAGTCATACTAGTGTTTATCATACTAGCGTTTATAAATGGACTTGATCATAAGAAGATAATTCAGAGGTGCCTCATTCAGAGCTGACTGGTTAGAGCTAACAATAGTTCCAAAACAGAAAGAATCCTCAGTGAGCTCTCCAGAGTTCTCTGCATTGGGATTCAGAATCCAAAGTCCAGAAAATAATAAAGCACTGGTTTGGTTCCACTTGGCCATTTTTTTCTTGGGCATCATTTCCCTTAGCAGCCTCACAGAAAGAGGCAATTGAAGCTTAAAATGGGATTTGAATTTTCTTGAGTTCTCTAACCGTAATGACACTTCATAGTTTCCAAAATCTGGTGAGCTAGCATATATTCTCTATCATATATTTGTAATAAATTTAAAGATGGTAACTGATGCTCAGTAGATTTTGCTATTGTAATAGAAAGGTAACTGCATGAATCAATCACTGACAATTATGACTGATGGGAATTAATGACCTCATTTTAAAGAAGAGAAAGCTGAAGTTTAAAGAAGTAAAGTGACTTGCCCAAAGTCACAGGAGTAAGTAGCAAATAGAATTCAAACTCAGAACTGACTAACTCTACTTCCCAAGTGTCTGCCCAAACACTATGAGGAGAAATGGGAGATATCTGAGGCCACATTTTAATCTATGTGCAGATATCACCAAAAACAACCCTGACCTACCCAGGGACAGTGTTGGCATCACTTGTGGCCATGGATACAGTGAGACTGATTGGATGTTTGAAGAGGCTCTGGGCTTAATCCCTAGTCAACCATTCATCAAGGAGAAGCCAACCTTTTACCCCTAGACTCCCTTTAACTAGTCTGTAAGGAGTTACCCTGGGTGGCTAATTAGCATCCAAGTAAAGAAGCCTGGAAGTTCACCAGCAAGATCTCCCCAGAGCCTTGTTAAGAAAGCAGAGATTGGACCTCACCCCTCCTAGGGAGCCTCTGCCGTATTGATAGTGGCTTAGAAACTTTTCTGACGCCAGGTTATGAATAAGTCTTCTGGTTTTCCCCTTGGGCTGCTCTCAAGGAGCCACATTCTGCTTTAATTCTAGAAAAGAGAAATGCCATGACTCAGAGCTTTGCCTTATCCCATCTGAGGTCAATCCTCCATGGGCCAACAGTGGAAGGAGCTACTGACTAACCAGTGAGGGAAATGATTTTTAAACCACTTCTAGCCAGGGCTTTTTCCTCTTGCATTCTTTGAACAACATAATCCTTAAGGCATATGAAATCAATTTTCCCATTTCTGTTGGTCACCTAACAAAACTTTTGTGGTAGTGTCTACTTTGTCTGAAGTAGCAGTTCTCTGTCTCCTCTACACACTTGGCATCACCTGGGAGCTTTAAAAGAGATCATTATGCCCAGGACCAGAATTAAATCAGAATTTCTGAGCTGTGACCCAAGGAGTGGGAGCTTTAAAGTTCCCAGGGGATTCCCATTCCAGTGCTTAAGAACCACTGATCTCTTTAGAGGAGTCCAGTTGACTTGTGAAATCTGCTACAGGAACTGTTGTAAATTTAGGATTCAGCAAATTAAAGGCTCTCTTCCCAACTCCTAAGTATGTTTTTATATATCATAGGTAGCCGTTAAATTTTTTACGTCATAGCAAACAATTTGATAATATGAAAACACTTTCAAAAGCCAGTGGACATGTGGAGGAAAAGAAATCCTATTACACTGTTGGTGACTGAGATTAAGAAGGAGGGAGGGGAAGAGAAAAGGGGACAGAAGAGATGGTGGTGGGAGGAAATATCTTAAAGATACTAATAAAAATTTATTAAAAATAGAAAAAAAATTATGTCAATATTTGATGCTGAGAGAAGACACAAAGACGGTACTATGCTAATTCTGTTTTTCTTCTCTTCCAATTTCTATTTTCTATTATTTCCCCAGAACACAGAGGACACATGAAAACAGTCTATTGTCTATTAACAGTAGTCTAAGTCTACTAACTTCCAAAAAGAAATTATAAATTAAAAACAGAAAGTCCCTATTGAATCCCACCCCCAAAACTGTTATATATGAAAGCACGTATTTACATAGGCAAAGATAGGATTAACATCATGGAAATCACACAATATAAATGTATTATTTTGCAATTTGAATTTTTATTTTATATGCTGTCTTGAAGGCAGTCCCCAGTGACTAATGGGAATATAACCTACCCCATTGTTTTTAACTGTTTCATAGTACTTTTTTTTATTTTTTTAAATTCCTTCCACCAAATCATGCATGCTCAAACACCATCTTCCCCCTCAACCCCTCCACCTTTTCCCCTATTCTCTCTGATAACAATTATCTTTTTTTTTTTTTGCTGAGTTCAAATTTTCATTTCTTCTGTTGTTCACATGTAATTTTTTTTGTATATTTATATTCTGCAGATGAGTAAAATCATCTGAAACCTGTCTTTCACTTTTGGCTAATTTCACTCAACATAATCACTTCAGGGTTCACCCATTTTGTTCCAAATGTCACTGTTTCACCTTCCTTCATAGCTGTGTAATATTCAACTGAATAGATGCTCCACAGTTTCTCTATCCATTCTGTTGAAGAACCCTGGGTTGGTTCCATGATTTGGCAATTGTAAACAGTGCGGCTATGTTCATAGGTGTAGATAGATCTTTTTATGTTAGATTTGTCATTTTTGTATAAATACTAATAGCAGTATTTCTGGGTCAAAAAGAATTTTGATTTTTATTTTCTTCAGAAATCTCTATACTGTTTTCCACAGGAGCTGTACGAGCTTGTGTTCCCATCAACAGTGGATGTTTCATAGTATTTCAATAATATTTTATAATATAAAGCTACCAGAATTTATTTAACCATCATTTTTTTTATTCTTGGACATTTAGACATACTCTAGATTCTCTATTTTATTACAAACAATACTTCTATGAATACCTTGTACATATACATTGTTCAGATGTGTACTGTGCCTTATATACATAAAAGTAGAATTTACTTTATGTCAGTCATTCCCAGCAAGAAAGAGACAAAGACTACAAATGAGAAGAGATTGATAAAGGGATTATTTTCAAAGTTGGGGATAGAATTTAAGGAAAGGGGCCTCCCCGGTAGCGCAGCGGTTGAGCGCCGCGCTGTGGAGCTGTCGGCAGCGGCGACGCGAGTTCGACACCTGGCCGGGGAGAGTCCCACATGGTGCGGCAGACCTCTCCTGCCTCGCCCGCTGCTCCCCTCAGCAGTGTACTTCTGATCTGCCTGTTCTGCTCCCCACTCTGTCTCTGGTGAGCCCTCTCGCCGCCCCACACCTCTGGTCTGTACCCCAGCTTGTATGTATAAATAAAATTAAAAAAAAAAATGATTGAACTCCAGAAGCACGCCAAACACTTGACACACTCACTTTGTTTCCACAACTCTTTAAAAAAAAAAAAAGAATTTAAGGAAAATGCCAAGTGGACAATGGAGTAGCTTGAGCTCCCTATCCCAGACTTAACACTTTTTGCTCCACTCACGTATTCACGTGTTCATCTAGTCTCCGGTTTTTCACGCCACAGTGGATTTATTTGGAACTATTAGGAGATATTTCTTTGATTGTACTCAGTCTAGAAGCTTTAATCTCTATGCATTTAAAATTTCATTAAAATATATCCAGCAGTTCAGGAGATATGTGTGTTTTATTGAATGCTTATACCATTCATTCAGTGGCACAGAAAATAGCCGGCACAAATGTTAAGGACCAATGACAGGGAAGCATTCTCAGAACCTGGACAATGTGGCTGTATGGAAAATATGACTACTAGTATATGGGACAGCGATGTGACTACCAGTATATAGATGCATGGAAACTAATGTGACCAGCTAAAAGAAATTTATGGAATATATCTTTTCTCCCTATCACTCTATCTCCTTCCACGACCTTGCTTTAACTAAAGGGAAAGGGACACCTTTTTGATAGACTTAATTTTTAGAGTAGTTTTAGGTTAACAACAAAATTTAGAAGAAGGTACACAGATTTCCCATATACCTCTGACCCAACACAAGTATGGCAAATCCATTACTAACATCATTTACCAGAATAATACATTTTACTATTAAAGGCCAATTGACCTATTAAGGGTTGGAGATAATCTGTCAAGTGAGACCTAAGTTCTGAGCTAGGGCAGTAGTAGTGGAGATAAAAAGAGAAGTCAGATTTGAGAAGTTGCAAGGAGGAAGTTTCAACCAGACTTAATGATTAAATAAATATGGGAGGTCAAGGGTGGCAGTAAAATGGAAGAATTAAAAACTATTACTATTTCCAAGTAACTGGATTTGATGATGGGGCAGATGTCTCTATCAGACAAAGGGAAGGAAACAAGCTTGGTAGTAATGGATATATCCAGGAGGTAGCTATAAATATAAAACTGTTGCTTAAAGTGGAGTCTTTGAAAATATATTGTAGGAAGGTAGAAGGACAAAGTTCTTCTGGCTGTTTCCAAAAAAAGCAGCTTCCCTGTGCCCATGATTGTCATCACGTGTTAAAATCCACACAGCCCCTTGGCAGGGCTGACTCTCACTGACAACTCCCTGTCTCCAAGTTCTCCACTCCATCCAAGAATTTGGGACAGAAAGAGGAAGTATCTAAGGGAAATCTTTGATAACTTCCCTAAATCCATGAATATTTAATTTCTTAACAGCTGCTCCCTTCTCTTCTTAACCTCCAAAAGAGTGAGGGTAAAAAGCAAAGTGCAAGAAAAGAATTCCATTTGCAATTACATAAAAAGCAACAAAATACCTAGGAATAAAGCTAATCAAGGAAGTGAAAGACCTATACACTGAAAACGAAAAGGCATTGCTGAAAGAAATTGAATATACAGAGAAATGGAAAGATTTTGTGTTCATGGACCGGAAGAATTAGGATCTGTGAAATGGTCATGTTGCCTAAAACAATGTACGGACACAATGCAACCCCTATCAAAACTCCAGTGGCATTCTTCACACACACACCCAAAAGAATAAATTCCTAAGATTTGTATGGAACCATAAAAGACCCCAGAATAGCCCAAAAATCCTAGGAAAAAACAAAAATGGAGTATCAAGCTCCCAATTTCAGACTATCCTACAAAGTTAAACTAATGAAATCAATAAATCATTGGAATAAACACAGACACACAAGTCAATGAAACAAATAAGAAACCAGAAACAAAGCCATACATATATGGAAAATGAATTTATGACAAAGGAGCCCAGAGCATACAATGGAGAAAGGAAAGTCTCTTCAACAAATGGTGTCGGGAAAACTGGAGGGTCACATGAAAAAGAATGAAACTGCATCAGTACCTGACACCATACATTAACTCAAGATGCATTAAAGACATGAATAGGAGACCCAAAACAACAAAATACATAGGAGAAAACATAGGAGGTTAACTCCTAAACCCTAGTATTGGCAATTTCTTTGTGAATTTGATTCCAAATGCAAGAGGAAAAAAAGCAAAAATAAACAAATGGAACATCAAACTGAAAAACTCTGCACAGATGGCTTACTACTGAGTTCTACCAAAAATTCAAACATGAACTAATACCTACCCTTCCCAATTCTTCCCAAAAATTGAGAAATAAGAAAGGCTTCAAGCTATCTTTTGAAGCAAATGTTACCCTGAAACCAAAACCAGACAAAGACACCATATACACAAAAAGAAACTGCATACCAACTTCCCTGACACTGATATATTTTGCCAGAATCATAACAAACCCAACCCAACAATGGTCTGTGGTGGTAGAACATGGGTGAGTTAGTGGTGGGAGTGAGTTTCTCAGTTAAAAATAAATAAGTAAATATTTTTAAAGGATATTGTAATATAAAAGGAAAAAAATCATATATCATAACCAAGTCAGGATACAAGGACTTTTCAACATCCAAAAAAATCAATCTATGTAATTCACCACATCAACAAAAGGAAAGATAAAAATCATATGATCATACCAATAGAAGCTAAGAAAGCATTTGACAAGCTGCAACTTTCATTCATGATTTTAAAAATGTTCAGTAAGCTGGGAATAGATGGAACATACCTCCACATAATAAATATCATATATGACAAACCCACAACTAACATAATTCTCTAGGGTGAAAACCTGAAACCTATTCCACTGAGATCTGGTACAAGACAAGAATGTCCACTCTCACCATGAATACTGGAGGGCTAGCTAGAGTAGTTAGATAAGAGAAGGACATAAAATGACTTCAAACTGAAAAATAAATAAAACTATCCCTATTTGTAGATGGCATGGTAACGCACATTAAAACCCTAAAGATTCCATTAAAAAATGAATTGAAACAATACATCAGTCAACAAAATGGCAGGTTACAAAATCAACACACAAAATTCAGTTTTCACACCCCGACACCAGCTCCAGCCCACCCAGTGCCCACCTGCAGTAGCTAAGCCTGCCTGCCTCACGCTCCATTACTCACTTCTGGCCTCAAAGTGGGAGAACCCTGGCTGGCCCTCTACTTCACACAGCAGCATAATCCAGCATCATGGACACTCACCTCAGGTCTACCCACTGCATGAGTGGGGCCATCCTCCCTGCCCACTTCCTGCAACATCAGGAGGCTGTGCACCCCAACACCCACTGCCACTGTCATCTGCCAGCCTTGGGAGGGAGAGCTGGGAGGTTCCTGGCCTCCAGGAGATGGCTGAGCTCCCAGGTCCCTGTTGTTTTTTCACCCATGATCAAAATAAAAGGCAACCTACTGGATGAGAGAAGATACTTGCAAACCATACATCCGATAGACGACTAATAACCAAAATATAAAAAGAACCCATAAACCTCAATAACAAAAAAAAATCCAATTTAAAAATGAGCAGATGATCTGAGTAGACATCTCAAAAAAAAAAAAAAGAGAGAGAGAGAGAGATGGGCAACAGGCATGTGAAAAGATGTTCAACATGACTAATTATAGAGAAATAGAAATCAAAATCACAATGAGGTATCACCTCACATCTGTTAGAATGGCTATTACCAAAAACAAGAACTGCAAGTGTTGGAAAAGGTGTGGAAAAAGAGAACCCTCACACACTTTGGTCTGAATGGTACTGTCATTATAGAAAATAGTATGGAAATTCTTCAAAAAATTAAGAACAGAAAGACAATATGACCCCAACTCTTCCATTTCTGGGTATTTATCTGATGAATCCAAAAACACTCATTTAAAAAGACATGTGATAAATGATAAATCTCTAAAATTGTATTTTTAAAAAGGGTATAGGCACCTTTATTTTCATTGCAGCATTATTTACAACGGTCAAGATATGGAAAACTAAGTCTCTCTCAACAGATGAATGGATAAAGATGTAATCTATACACACAATGGAATAGCACTCAACCATTAAAAGATAAGATCTTGCATTTGCAACAACATGGATGAAACTTTATGCTTTATGTTAAGTGAAATAAGTCAGAGAAAGACAAATATTGTGTGATTTCACTCTATGCAGAATATTTTTAAAAGGAAGCTAATGAACAGACAAAACAAAATCTCATAGATACAGAAAACAGATTGGTGGTTACCAAAGGGGGAGATGTATGGAAAGGGAATAAAATGGGTAAAGTGGTTCAGCTGCTTGGTGATGGTGGACACCAGTCTTTTGACACTGTAATATAAAAAGAACCCATAAAACTCAATAACAAAAACTGTAGCATGGTATAGTATGTAAAGATATAATTTTAAAAAATTGAAGGGCAACTGTATTCAATGTAGGATTCATTACAAAATTTTTAAAGCCCAATGCAATATAAAAATTCAAGGCCCCTTGTTCAAAGGGAGCTGCTAAGAATTTGAAGATAAAGACAATGGAGCATTAAATCAATCCCAGTGACCTTCTGAGCACAGCAGAATGCTCATAAAACTAGTCTTGAAGTCAGGCAAAATCTTATCGAAAAAGACAATGAGGTCAGGATTACTATTATCCCTAACTTATTCATGGGGAAACTGAGGTACTTACTGAGCTATTTAGAGAATTCTAAATAGCTATACAGTGCTATACAACTGGTAAACAGTAAAAAAAGAAGTTGAATGCAGGCATTAACTCCAGTCTATGTTCTTAACCTCACATACTTCAACCTCTTCTACTTCAACCTAGTTCTCTTCTCTCTAACCCAAAATCCCCATTTGCTGCACCTTCACCAATTGTCATACCAACCTCAAGAGCATTCCTGAAATTCCAGCATTCTGCCTGGAAGTTAAGGAACTCCCATAAAAATACACACTAGTGAGTGGTAACACCAGGACACATGTGAGATGACGTGTCTCCTGTACTTGCTTTAACTTCTCTCTACACCACCGGCCCCCTGCAAGCTCCAGATCCTGACTTACCACTTACCTGATCTTGAATAATCTTTTACTATTGCTCTCTTTGCACAGATGTAAAAATAGACCCACATAAATACAGTCAACTGATCATTGAAAAGTAGCAAAGCCTGTACAATGGAGCAAAGATTGCATTTTCAACAAATGGTGATAGAACAATTGGACATGCCAAATACTGAAACAAGATACAGACCTTACACCCTTCACAAAAGCTGATGAAGGTGGATCACAGATATGTAAAACAGAAAGCAAAGAAAAAACATAGGAAATAGCTATCTGACCTTGGGTATGATGAGACATTTTTATATACAACACCCAAAAACATGATCCATGAAATAACTGATAAACTGAACTTCACAAAATTAAAACTTCTGGGACCTCCCTGCTGGCCTGAGATTAAGTCTCAGCGCTATCACCACTATGGCCTGTGTTCAATCCCCGGTCAGGGAACTAACCCACACGTGGAATGGCAGACCTCTCCAGTCTCACTGCTGCTCCCCTTAGCAGTGTATTTTAGTAGATCTGTCTGTTCTGCTCCCCACTCTGTCTCTGGTGACTCCTCTCAACCCCTGCACCTCTGGCCTACAGCCCAGTTCTTCTATACACACAAAACATTTAAAAATTAAAAAAAATAAAACTGCTCTGTGGAAGATGCAGGAGAATGAGAAGACACTGGAAGAAAATATCTGTAAAAAATTAGCTCAATAAATGATTGTTATCTAAAATATACCAAATAAAGCTCAACAATAAGAGGAAAGTAAGTTGATTTTAAAAACGAGCAAAAGACCTAAACAGACAACTCACCAAAGAAGATATACAAGGGGCAAATAAGCACATGAAAAGATGCTCAACATCATATGTCATCAAGGAAATGCAAATTAAAACCCCAATGAGATACCACTACACACGTATTAGAATTGCCAAAATCCATAATAGCACTGATAGACCAAATGCTGACCTAGGTGTGCAGCAAAAGGAACTCTCATTCATCACTGGTGGGAGTGCAAAATGAGACAGACTGGCTGTTTTCTTACAAAACTAAAGCAACTCCTACCCTCTGATCCAAGAACCACACTCCTTGGTACTGATGCAAAAGAATTGAAAATTTACATTCACACAAAAATTTGCATGTGGTTGGGAAGTTTGCAACAGCTTTCTTCTAAATGTCAAAACTTGGAAGCAACCAAGATGTCCTTCAGCAGGTGAATGGATAAACTGTGGCCATTCAGACAATGAATATTATTCAGCACTAAAAGGAAATGAGCTATCAGTCATGAAAACACATGGTGGAGCCTTCAGTGCCTAAAGAGATGAAACAGCTGATCTGAAAAGGCTACATGCTATTTGATTCCAACCATATGACATTCTTGAAAAGGCAAAACTGTGCAGATAATAAAAGGATCAGTGGGTGCCAGGGGTTCGTGGGGAGACATGAATGAATAGGCAGAGCACAGAAGATATTAAGGCAGTGAAACTATTCTCGATGACATTCTAATGGTGTAATTATATATTTGTCAAAACTCATAAGATACAACACCAAGAGAAACCCTAAGGGGGGGGGTCTGTGGACTCTGGGTTATGATGAGTCGATGCCAGTTATCAATTACAATAATAACTGCACCACGCTCGTGGGTTTTCGAGAATGGAGAGGCTATGGATGTGCCACCACAAGGGGTATATGGGAATTCAGGGTATTTTCTGATCAATTTTATTGTGCACTTGAAATTAGTATGTAAGGGAAAAAAAGAAAATCTAATTTGTGATTTCTATACAGCTTACAGATGAGGACAATGTGGGTGAGTTAAGTTAAATAACCCAAATTCAGCCGCTTAGTAACTGGTTAACCTATGACTCAAAAAAATTGACTTAAGAATTTGAAACAATAAAATGATTTTAAAAAACAAAAAAAAGGGCCTCCCCGGTGGCGCAGCAGTTAAGCGCTGCGCTGTGGAGCTGTTGGCAGCGGCGACCCGAGTTCGACGCCCGGCCGGGGAGAATCCCACATGGTGCGGCAGACCTCTCCTGCCTTGCCCGCTGCTCCCCTCAGCAGTGTATTTCTGATCTGCCTGTTCTGCTCCCCACTCTGTCTCTGGTGAACCCTCTCGCCGCCCCATGCCTCTGGCCTGTACCC
>PVIJ01023965.1:0-13224 GCA_004024925.1 Scalopus aquaticus
AAAAAAAAAAAAAAAAAAAAAAAAAAAAAGGCCTATTTTATTAGACATTTTTGTTATTATTGTTATTTTAAAATGTCCCATGGTCACAATGTATAATTGAGTTTAAAGGTCTGATAAATCTTTGATGAATTATACAATAGTCACCCTAGCTTATACATATTTCAAAGCCAGTTGAGTCCCACGAGCTGGCAGCAGGCAGAAGGTTGAATACGCATTATATGTCTCTTTCTACTACTCAATCTACTTTCTTTAGGGAAAAGCTGCTTTTTGTCTTGATCATTAAGACAAAGAATTTTCATTAAGAATAGAGGCTTTGTATGAAATTTCTCTGTCTGAACATCAGATAGGAGCAGGAATTTGAAAATGATCTCAGACTGGAATGTATATTCATCTTGGTTTGAATGATGCTGAGTTATGCAAACATTTCCCTGAGTTATGGCAAACGTTTAACTGAAAAAAGAATTTTTAAAACAAATATTAGTATGGATTGTCTGCTTCTTAAAACAATAAGCATGATCTGTATCCTGTGTGCTTCTTTGGGAATATAGAAGATTCATTTTTCAATTAGGGTATTTCATATGAATTTAAAGGTTTTTTCCATTAAAATTTTATTACATTGTTTTTATGCAACATGACTAAAACATAATGATAACTATTATTTGGCATTAGCAAAATTAACTAGATGCTAAGATAGCTTCACCTCATTGTTTCAAGTGGAGGTGATTTTTATTGAGAGATATTTTGAAATATGATCTGTCATTTTTAGTGCTATTTCCTTAAAATTGAGCAAGCTTCTCTCTGCTAAGAATGCCAGGACTGTCTCTGCATCTTCCTACTTGTGAGAGAATTCTGGCTCTACCCTCTGCTGGTACTAAAATGTTCTTGGATCAGCCACCCTAGATGCTGATGTGTAAGGCTGTTTGTGAATGGGAGAAAGTTAAGATATCACTGGCCTTCCTTTTATCTCTGCTCAGCTCACCACTCCTCCTCCTCTTTATTCTCAGAGATTTGTGAGATGGTTTGAAAGGATGGGTGAAGAGTATGTTGTTTAAGCCCAAATGCACCAGATGGATCAAAAAATTGTGGCATACACCCCAAAATAGGTAAAGCAGATATAGAACACCTAAACAGGCCAATCTCAAACTGTGAAACTGAAGCAGTAATCAAAACCCTCCCCAAAAACAAAAGCCCAGGACCAGATGTCTTCATAAACGAATTCTACCAAACGTTCAAAAATGAACTAATCCCTATATTACACAAACTCTTTCAAAAAATTGAAAAGGAAGGAGTACTACCAAACACATTCTATGAAGCAAATATTACTCTAATACCAAAACCAGACAAAGACAATACAAAAAAGGAAAACTACAGACCAATCTCCCTAATGAATACTGATGCAAAAATATTCAACAAAATCTTGGCCAACAGGATCCAACAATGCATCCAAAAGATAATACACCACGACCAAGTGGGATTCATTCCAGGGACACAAGGATAGTTCAACATCCAAAAATCAATCAATGTAATCCATCACATCAACAAAAAGAAAAATAAAAACCATATGATCATATCAATAGATGCTGAGAAAGCATTCAACAAAGTGCAACATCCATTTATGATAAAGGCCCTTGAAATACTTGGAATAGAAGGAACATTCCTTAACATAATAAAAGCCATATACGACAAACCCACAGCCAATATTATCCTCAATGGTGAGAAGCTGAAAGCCTTTCCCCTAAAATCAGGAACAAGACAAGGATGTCCACTCTCACCATTACTTTTCAATATAACACTGAAGTCCTAGCGAGAGCAATAAGACAAGAGAAAGACATATAAGGAATCCAAATAGGGAAAGAAGAAATTAAACTGTCACTATTTGCAGATGATATGATTATATACATAGAGAATTCCAAAAACTCCATAGAAAAACTACTCAAAACTATAGACCAATTCAGTAATGTAGCAGGATACAAAATCAATGCACAAAAATCAGTAGCCTTTCTATATGCAAACCCTCAGTCTTAAGAAGAAGAAATTAAAAGAATTATCCCCTTCAAAATCGAAACCAAAAAAATCAAATACCTGGGAATAAACCTAACAAAAGAGGTAAAGGACTTATACAAAGAAAACTGCAAGATGCTGTTAAAAGAAATAAAGGAAGACACAAAAAGATGGAAAGGCATCCCCTGCTCATGGGATGGAAGAATCAACATCATCAAAATGGCCATCCTACCAAAAGCAATCTACAGATTCAATGCGATTCCAATAAAAAGCTCAATGACATTCTTCAAAGAAATAGAACGGATATTGAAGGAATTCATATGGAACCACAAAACACCTCAAATAGCTAAAGCTATCCTGACTAAAAAGAAGATGAATGGAGAGATTACACTCCCTGACTTCAAACTATACTACAAAGCCATAATAATTAAAACAGCATGGTACTGGAGCAAAAACAGACACAAGGACCAATGGAACCGATTAGAAAACCCAGAAATAAATCCACATATTTATGGACAACTAATCTTCGACAAAGGAGCAAAGAATATGCAATGGAACAAGATTAGTTTGTTCAATAAATGGTGTTGGGAGAACTGGACTGCTACATGCAAAAAAATGAAGCTAGACCACTACCTCACATCATGCACAAAAACCAACTCAAAATGGATAAAAGACCAGGAGATAAGACCTCAAACCATAAAGTTTATAGAAGAAAAAATAGGCAAAACTCTACATCACATACATCTCAGCAAAATCTTTAAAACCACTTCCCCCATAGCAAAGGAAGTAAAAGAAAAGATAAACAGCTGGGACTACACCAAACTAAAAAGCTTCTGTACAGCAAAAGAGACAATAATTAAAGCAAACAGACACCCTACTAATTGGGAGAAGATCTTTGCACACAATACAACTGATAAAGGACTGATAACAAAAATCTACAAAGAGCTCACACAAATCAACAAAAACAAAGTCAACAATCCAGTCAAAAAATGGGCAGAAGAGCTAAAAAGACACTTCTCCAAAGAAGAAAAGCAAATGGCCAACAGGTATATGAAAAAATGTTCAACATCACTTATAATCAGGGAAATGCAAATTAAAACCACAGTGAGATACCACCTCACGCCAGTGAGAATGGCGCACATTAATAAAACAGGCAACAACAAATGTTGGCGAGGATGTGGAGAAAAAGGAACTCTCCTACACTGCTGGTGGGAATGCAAATTGATCCAACCACTATGGAAAGCTATATGGCGTTTCCTCACACTGCTAGAAATGGAACTTCCATATGATCCGGCAATACCACTACTGGGAATATACCCAAAGGACACAAAAACACTAATCCGAAAGGATACATGCACCTGCATGTTTACAATAGCTAAGGTATGGAAACAACCCAGATGCCCAAAAATAGATGACTGGATCAAGAAGATGTGGTACAAATACACAATGGAATACTATTCAGCATTCAAAAAAGACAAACACATGCAATTAGCAGCAACATGGATGGACCTAGAGGGGATCATGATCAGTGAAAAAAGCCAGAAAGAAAGAGAAAATTATCGAATGGTGTCACTAATAACATGAATATAGGGGAACCAAATAAGAAAGCGACATTCAGCAGGGTAAGAGGGGAAGGGTAGGGCTCAAGAGAGGGGGAGAGGGGAGCACGGAGGACTATGGTGATGGCTCCATGGGTGAACAGGTGGTGGGTAACTTATGGGGAACACACAATAATGTAAAAGATATGAATAACAAAAATAAATAAAATATCTATTAAAAAAACTTACTGAAAAATTATGGCATATTTACATAATGGAATAATACTCAGTGATTAAAAAAAAGACAAACTCATGCCATTTGCAAGAACATGGATAGAGCTGGAAGGGATTATGCTAGCCGAAATAAGTCAGAAGGAGAAAGATAAATATATGGTCTCACATATATGCGGAATGTAAAGAAACCAAACAAAAGGTTAAAAAAAAAAAGACAAAACAGCAAGCTGACCATAGATCTGAGGCATACAGCAAGGGAGGGGGAGCAAGAAGGATCAAAACAGGGGAACTAAGAACAAAAGGGACTATGGTGATGGTTCATGGGTGATATGGTGGCAGGAGAACTATGGGACTACAACAATGTTAGAAAATAAATGTATGAATAAAAATAAAAAAAGTAAGAGTAGGTTGTTTACTGCTTAGGGATGGAAATTTGTGAGTAAAGAGGGGGGCTCTTGACTTATTTCCCAAAGTTGACCACAGTATTTTCTGGCCTTGTGGCATCAAACAAATTACTTAGCTGTTAGTTTTGTCATCTGTAAAATGGGGATAAATGTACATATTTCACAGGATAAAAATTAGTTGAGATAATGTAAGATAAGTAGCATAGCACTGGATGGTTTTCTGCTTATTTCTGTAAACTGGTATTCTCATTAGAACCAGAATCACTTGTGTTTCTACTACTCTAAGAAATTCCTTTTCGCACACACTAAGACATTTAAAAAACTGAAATATAATTGATATATAAAACATTAGTTTAAGATGTATAATATAATGATTTGATATACACATATAAGATCACCCAGTAAATCTAGTCAACATCTATCACCACATAAGGTTACACATATTTTTTCTCATGATGAAAATTTTGAAGACCTACTCTGTTAGCAACTTTCAAATATACAATACAGTATTATTAACTATCCTTATCATGTTGTTCATTACATCTCTGGGAGTCACTTATTTTATAGCTGGAAAGTTGTAACTTTTGACCACCTTCACCCATTTTGCCCACCCCTTACCCTTAAGCTAATCTTCACCTGAAAGCCAGCCTGAAGAAAGTTAGCTGCCTCTTTGGGACCTTGCCCCATGAGACCCCAAGAACAGTGAGACTGCATGCACACTAGGGTGATGACACCCCAGCAGGAGAATGGAGTTTTTAAAATGTCCCAGTTTGGGTCACCCTAATATCATTTATTGACTACTCAAATAATCTGCAGCTTGGGGAACCCTCCTCTTTACTAAAGACTTCCACATTCAGTCTCCCCTAAAATGGCAGAATTGTTCTGCATTATCTTTGCCTTGCTGCTATGAAGCAGAACAAAAAGTTCAGTAGGAAGAAACTGAAGAAAATAAGAGCAGGGAGCTGCTGTTCCTATTGATGTACAGATTCTGCATCCCAGCCCTGCCCCTGGCCCCTCCTCTCCCCCCCACCCCCCTTCAGTGTGTGTTTCTGCGGAGCCATGGAGGAAGTCCTGAAAGGGTAGAGAGGGGTAGGTGAGAGTAATAACTGTTTTTTTTTTTTTTTAAAGAAAATAAACTAGTTCCATCCAGGTCAAACTTTAAGGCTGTGAAATAATCAGTTGAAAACTCGAATTCCTTTTGGCATTTTATGAAAAAAAAATGATTAAAAGGCAAAATTTTCTTCACATATTATCACCTAGATATCGTATTTGCATTTATATTTGAACTGATACTGGCTCTTGCTACACAGAACAAAATGCCATGGTATTAACCTCGTGTCTCCAGTCTTACACCCACTGTTTGGATAGCTCTTGCTGGAAATAGAGCTCTAGGTCTTTCTTGTTTGTTCATGAAGATATGGTGTTTTGAATTACCAGAAGTTTTAATGGACTGAGTACCTTAATAAAGAAAAAACAGCATTTGGTTTTCACTGTATGCTGGGTTTATCTTCTGAGGTACAGTTTAAACAATGATTTATTTTTAAAAAGTAATTTATTTATTCATATATATTTTATATCATTGTTCATTTTTGTACAGTGTTTGCTTTCTTCTCTCAGGTGTAGTCCCCATGGAATTTCCACCACCAATTCACCTGTGCACCATCACCATAGTCCCTTATAATTTTGCATTTAATAAGCAATAGTTGTTCCCTATTTCAATGGCAAATGCAATAATGGCTAATAGAACTTAATTTTGTAAGGCCCTGTGCTAGTTCTCCATAATCCATTTATAATAATTCATTAACATTTCCTTGTAACTCAACTTTTCCCCCCATTTCATAAGATGAGGAACTTAGGCTTGGCTTGGAAAGGCTAAGTAGTTGACCCTTGACCACACAATCAAAGAGGGGACAAGATTTGAGCCCTTGCAGTCTGGTGTCAAGCCTGCATTCTCTGACTACTTCTTAAGTTTCCAGCTGTTTGATATAAGTTGAATCTTGAATTAATTTTCCCTAATTAGTTTGAATAACTTTTAGACTTGCAGCTAAATTTTACTGGACATTTCTGGACATTTTTCCAATGTTCAATCTCCTGAGGCTGAAATGTTATTGGTGTGTAGAATGGATCAATACTGAGTTAGTCATCCTATTAGACATGTGATTTAAAAAAGATTTCATCTTGATCCATAATAAGAATTACGTTTTTCCATTATGAGCCAGCATACTTACTACATATACATGTTGTTAAGACACAGTACTTCACTCTTATTATGTAGAACATATTCTGGTCTATTCTACTCTGCTCTGCTCTGCTCCACTCCACTCCAGTCCTTCCATTCCTTCCATTCCATTCCATTCCATTCCATTCCATTCCATTCCATTCCATTCCATTCCATTCCATTCTTTATTTTACTGCAAATAAACCTCTTGAGATCAACTAAATTTCACTTCTCTTTGGGGATAGATCCCACATTTTTGAAAGACAGTCTTTTAGCTAGATCACTCTTGCTGATCTTTGGAAATATTGTGCACAGTATTATACACTTCAGCATTTCTCTAGAGGATTTTTCAAATTGTGAGGAATAGCTAAGGTGAAATTGGTATTAGAGGATCTGAAGACAGCATTCTCTCTCTGAAAGAGGTCAAGATATAACCCTGGCTTGCTGGGGAATACTGAAAACTCTATCGTAGAAGCTGGGTCCCTGCATATAATACTTACCATGGCACGTAGTCATGCCAGTTAGTGAAAAAAGACTTGAAAGTGCGACCAACTTGTAGCAAAAGTTTTTCAGAGTGTTCAAGGATGAATGTAATCTTGGATTTTTAATAGTTCCTCAAGCAGAAGCATACCTCTCATCCTTCAGCAGCACACTGAAGATGCAAGTGGCTTGTGAAGTTGGTCGTGGGTGATTCAAGGGCTGAAAAATGCAGCAGTTGTCAACCTTGTGGCTGTCCTGGTGTCATGGCCTGCTGCCACAAGAAAACATGATGAAAGTGAGGAAGGAAAATGGAAGTTATGAGAAATGCCACAGTTAGACTCGATCTGTCTGTTTTGACATTCTCAGTACCAGTTGTTGTTTTGTTTATTTATTACCCTTTTTGGGTTTAATTGATGGGAAGGGCTTACTGCTAATAATAGTTAACATTTTCCTAGTGTTAGCTGGCAACAGTGCTCAGTGTTTTATGCGGATTCTCATTTAGTCCTTACAAAAATCTAATGAGGTAAATGATTATCTCCCCAGTTTACCAATGTGAACGTGGAGGTTAGGAATTCTAAGTATTGTTCCGAAGATTATAGAATTACTAAGTGGTGAACATGGGACGGAACCAAGACAATGTGAATCCAAAACCTGAGCTACCACACCACAATCGATGATTCTTCTTCTCTGCATCGGCACCTGGTGGTGACTTTCCCCACAGGGAAGGGGCAAAGGTGGGGTGCAAAGTATCAGTGTAGTGAAGGGCCTGGAGTCATTCTTTCAATGTGTATGTATTGAGTTTCTTTGTATTTGGCAGTGTGGGCATCTATTGTCTGGCTGGCGAAACTTTCAATTTCTAGTTCTTTCGGAACCTCAGTCTCTTTGGAACAGTTAACACTCTGGATGCTTATGTCAGTTTCCTTGCTATGCCACAAGTAGAGTTTTCCTATGACCTTTCCTAAGCTGAAATGGTGTAAAGCAATACACAATTATCATTGATTAATCAGGGAAGAATTTCGAGCATTTCCAGACCCAGATAGAAATAATCTATCAGATAACACCAAATAAATTATTTATACTTAATGCCAAACAACACATAAATTCACAATAACATGTAATGTTAAAAGCAGGAATGACTAGATACATGCACACCTGCGTAAAGTGGTTCCGGCAGGAGTTCTGTGCGGCTGTGCTCGTTGCTCTGGTGCAGAGCGCGCCAAGAAAGGCTGTCGCAAAGCAAACTGCGACGCTGTTTTAGCTTTTCGGTCTTAGCTTTTCGGCTTTTGTCGTAAAAGAGAAAACCTTGCTGGGATTTCCTTCAGTTATGGAAAGCAGGTACATTCTTAGAGGCTTAACACAAACGTTAGAAAACCTGGGTGATACTTGGGCTAAAGTGCCTGGAATTTAGGACTTTGGAGTCTAACAGGTGGCTGGAAGGATACTGGTGAGCCACAGCGTTGCCTCATAACTGGAAATGATCTGGGTGATTTGGCAGAGCACGGAGCCAGAGCAGTGGGTGAGAGGTGACGGAAATGTGTGGAAACCATGAGGACAGTGGATGGCGTCTGGGAGGGCAGAGCAACCAAGAGCAGCCCAGACTTGTTCTGAGATCTGGGACTAGATGTTAGTGCCCTGGAGGCATCAAAAGGCCGGAAGGTTCCAGTGAGAAAGGAACTGAGTTATCGCATCCCCCAAACTCAAACTTTGGATCCTTAAATTCCCTTTGAATTGTAACAGAATTGGCTAAGAATTAGCTGAAGTTTAGGGATGAAGACTAAGGTGGGTATAGAAATGAAGAGCTTCAGGGTAGGGGCTGGATTGTCTGTCACCTTATTAGGAATAAAGACACAAATAGTTTTGCCCAGGTAAGCATTTCTCCTGGGTAAAATGTACCAGGAGGCAAGGCTAAATGTTAAAAATGTTATAAAAGAAAAAATCCAATAGTTTCTGATTTTGAATTTTTTTTTCAAGCTGGGGTACAGGCCAGAGGCGTGGGGCGGCGAGAGTGTTCACCAGAGACAGTGGGGAGCAGAACAGGCAGATCAGAAATACACTGCTGATACACTGCTGATATTTCTGATCTGCCTGTTCTGCTCCCCGCTCTGTCTCTGGTGAACCCTCTCGCCGCCCCACGCCTCTGGCCTGTACCCCAGCTTGTATGTATAAATAAATAAATCTTTAAAAAAAAAAAAGAAATACACTGCTGAGGGGAGCAGCGGGTGAGGCAGGAGAGGTCTGCTGCACCATGTGGGATTCTCCCCAGCTGAGTGTCAAACTTGCATCTCACAATGCCAGACAGCTCCACAGCGTAAGGCTCAACCGCTGCGCCACCAGGGAGGCCCTGATTTTGAATTTTTTTTTTAAAGGAATAGCAATGTCCTGCCAGAGACTGGAAGATAATTGTGTGTGAGTGTGTATGTGTAGGATGATGTAAGGAGCTGGGAAACTATTAGGAAGCTTTTCCTTAAATGATAGCCTCCTAACCTTTATGATGAAATGAGAATAAGAACAACAGCTCTGTTTTAAAAATCATTAATTATTTTGAGCATATTCAATGGATGCAGAAGACTCAATTATTTTAAGAGATTTAAAATTATTTCAACTGACTTGACTGTTCTATGTTTTATTTTGTGGCCCAAAGCAAATGACTATGCAAACCCTGGTAGTAGATCTTGAGGGAAGTAGATGACTGTAATTCATGATTGCAACTAAGCTCTTTGTCATTAGAATTATATCACCAAGTGCTCTCTCCTCCAGCCTGGAGGGGCTTACTGCCTTAGCTTGGTATTCAGAAAACTTGCTGGAGAAATCCTTGATCAAAAGTTTCAACTGTGGAGAATATTCTACCCACATACATCTTACTTGTTCTTTATTTTTTCCCAAGGACACGACCACACACAGGGGGAACCATACTTTTAATTCATAGAGGAACATTGCCATCTGGATGAAAGATTATTCTGAAGGCTCAATAAGTGAGTTTATTTTCAACTTTGCTTTAGACTCACTCTCTCTAAAATGCCTTTCCTACATTTGTAAAATGGAACAATTAATCTCTACCTGTGACCCAGCAGTATTATGAAAATGAGTCAGAAAATGATTGGAGAAATGAAAAATACTGTGTGAAAATGATAAAATATTAATAGCATATGAGTATACATTTCTGTACCACGAGAACATAACTGGAAATGAAATTGACAAATTTGGATTATAACATATCTTGACATAGATTATCTTGATAATAAGATAATTTTCCAAAGGGAAATTTCAAAAATCAAGAGCAAAATAAAAATAAGTATTGTTTATAGCATTTAAAACATCTTAAATTTTCTTGGTGCTAACTTAAACCCAAGGTTAGCATTTTTCAGACTGCTTATAATTTGTTATTCTTATTGTTTATAATACATTTCATAAGGAATTAAAAGTTATTCAGTGCATAATATGTTCAGTGGTCAAGTAAGTTGAAGGACTACTAAGTTAAATAGCTAGGTTAATATAGCTCAGATCTCCTTTTGTGCATTGTGCTTTTACAAAGAGGAAAATAGTTTTTATCATTTCCAAATTCCTTTAAATAGGGAATGCAGTTCTGGGTTAGAAACAAATTTAAATAAGCTTATCTTTAAAAAGAATACTCACTTTTTGGTTGCTTAAGTGTCCTTGGTAATTAGTAATTCTAAGATAAATTATTTTGCTATCTTTAAAATTTGCTAAGGTAATTTAATAATATTTTAATATCCTTCCTGTGGAAATTTTGACAGCAATTACATTACATATGTAATTGGGCCTTTTTCCTGGCCTAAATTTTCTGAATTCATTTCCCCCCCATATAAATCATAAATCATACAGAAATGGAAAATAGATGATACTAGAGGAAGGAATAGTGTATAATAAGTGTCTTGTTCAGTCATGCCAATTATGTGGATTTCTTACCTATGAGGTTAAAAGAATCACTTTTTGCTCTTTGAAATTAAAATAATTTTGTGAAAGCCATAATGGAAATTGTTTCAAAAAAACAATAATGGATATGTCAAAGAATGTCAGGTCCTAAAATATCCTGTCAATGATGTTATCTATATCTGACAAGGCTAATAGAAAGCTCTGGTTTGGAGATGATTTTTTTTCTCTTTTTATTAATAAATAAATTATTGTTTTCTTAAATATTGACTTCTCTGGAGACTTGCTGGTTGAAGTAGCTACTGCATTAACAGTGACCCCTGGAGGCTAGAGTATGGCGTCACTGGCATAGTTTTGTTACTGTTTTTGACTTTCCAGTTAAAACAAGTGCTCTCTGGCTGTCTCTGTCAGAGGCACAGACTACTGCACCCCTGGGTGGTCCCAGTTATGTGCTGTTACATGATGTCCTGTCATTTCATCTTCTCAGGACACCAGGGAAACCACCAAATGGTTCCATGTGGTGATTGCCTTGTTTGACTTTCTTGGGAAGTGTAGTGGTTGTTTTGAAGAGGATGAAAAGTCTCTTCCTTTCAAATGAACAAGTCTCCTCTAATGATAAAGTTATCAACATTTAAAACCTCTCTTGGGGAGGAACTGGTGAAAAACCATTTTTCTCTGAAATTTTCTCACTTATCTTGTGGGAAGATACAATTATGTAAAGTATGAGAGACACTCAGACATATCAGAGTCCTATAGCCACATCTAAAGTACTTATTTTAGAGATATGTTAGAAAACGTACATATAATTGACATATAACATTATATTAGTTTCAGGTATACAGCATAATGGTTTCATATTTGCATATACTGCAAAATGGTCGCCACAACAAGTCTTGATAACATCCATTATCACATTACAAAAATTACCATGTTAATTTGTGTGTGTGTATGATGAGGACTTTCAAGATCCACTCATAGCAGCTTTCAAATATGCAATACAGTATTATTAGCTATAATAACCATGCTGTACATTACAGCCCCATGTCTTATTTGTTTTATAACTGTAAGCTTGTACTTTTTGACATCCCTCTGCCATTTCATCCTCCCTTCCCCTAATTCACTGCTGGCAACCGCCAGTATGTTTAGAGAGACATTTTTTGTCAGTTTTGTGCTATTTATGTCCTTTCATTTCGAGGTATGCAATGAGAAATGGATTATATAAGAGACACTGCTGCTCACCTCACATAAAGTCCTTAATGAAAACAAGTTGTGTTATTTTTGTAACATTTTGCACTCTTCATCCAAAGGAGATAAATATTAAATTATTTCTCACCCCAAATATGTATGCGTTAAAGCCAAGTATCATATATCCCAAGAAGAAAACGAAGGAAGAAGCAATCAAATTTTTAAACTTAAGTGGTTTTTATTGTTGGTTTAGGATTTAGATCCTCATAGTGGTTTCTCACAGCTCAGACTATAATAAGCAAAATATATGGAGTTCTTGCTTGGCTCTGTCATTTATAGTCTGGTAATCTTGAAGAAATCATTTGTGCTCTCTGATCTGTAAAATGGGCAAAAAATCTGTTCAAATTGTGTCACAGAATTCCAGTATTGTTAAAAATAATGAATGAGATAAATCACAGGTACTTGGGCTTTTGCAAGTGCCTAAAACACTGTGAAGTTATACTGCTACTTGTCTAATGCTTTGTGTAGCATGGGAAACACTTGGTTTCTGGTATTTTTGGCAACAGTAATAAGTAAGCATCTGAAAAAGGAAGATTGATTTTTTTTTTTGGAGATGCATATGGAGGTAGTTTGAACCTGTGGTCCAGAGTGAATTGGCCTTGCTAAGGAAGGGATAATTGGCAAAAGAGAAGTACTGGCGCAATATAGGAATGTTTTTAAGTTCCTGTGACTACTTGTTTTCTAGAGGGTGATAACTTCTCTGAGATGTGCAGATGGACATTTAAGATTCATACCCAAGCTGCCACTTTTGACAAAATATAGGTATTTTCTTTAAGATGAGTTTGGGATGGGTATGGAGTGGGTCTGGTGGCCTTAAAGGTGTCAGAGTAGCAGGTTATCTATACATTGGGAAATCTGATCAGTGAGGAGACTTGTGATGGAGTTAGTTTCTTTTGTCTCCCAAACATGCTTCAAGTGACCAAAACTTGTGTTTAAACAATTGTCCTTTTCATAGAACAAAACATCTTTGGGTTGAAAGGGCAAATAAAAGAAAGGAGATTAAAAAAAAAAACCACAGCAGCAAGCAGCTAGATTTCATTGTCTATGGTGAATATTTAGAGATGCTTCCTAAGTGACTAGACAGAAATTCAAAGCAATTTGATGGCAAACAGGCAGCATTCCTTCCTTGCCTGTTAACACATTTTACACAAGAGCTTTGTTCCCTTCTCCTCCTCCTCCTCCCCTCCCCCCCTCCTTCTCCCCCCTCCTCCTC
>PVIJ01023966.1:0-13221 GCA_004024925.1 Scalopus aquaticus
GGGCCTCCCCGGTGGCGCAGCGGTTAAGCGCTGCGCTGTGGAGCTGTCGGCAGCGGCGACGCGAGTTCGACGCCCGGACGGGGAGAATCCCACATGGTGCGGCAGACCTCTCCTGCCTCGCCCGCTGCTCCCCTCAGCAGTGTAGTTCTGATCTGCCTGTTCTGCTACCCGCTCTGTCTCTGGTGAACCCTCTCGCCGCCCCACAGCTCTGGCTTGTACCCCAGCTTGTATGTATAAATAAAAAATAAATCTAAAAAAAAAAAAATTTTATTGATTTACCAGTGGTTTACAATATTGTATAGATTTTAGAAGTACAGCTTCACAACTCCATGTGTGATTTGTTACCACCATCAGACTTCCAGAATCATTCTCACTAACACACTGATCCCCTCTACCCATTTCTCTGACACCCTTCCCCTTTCTCTCTGGTAATCATATTTTTTAGAGGCTAAGAGGTATTTGTTTGTTTTGTTAGTTTGTTATCTTTGTCTTACTTATATTTCACATACAAAAAACGTTCAGCAATTGTCTTCTACTTTCTGATTAGTTTCACTCAGCATAATCATCTCAAGTTTCATCCATGTTATCATAAGAGGTAAGATTTTTATCTTTTTTATTTTTATTTTTTTTAAGATTTATTTATACAAGCTGGGGTACAGTACAGAGGCGTGGGGCGGCGAGAGGGTTCACCAGAGACAGAGTGGGGAGCAGAACAGACAGATCAGAAATACACTGCTGAGGGGAGCAACGTGTGAGGCAGGAGAGGTCTGCCCCATCACATGGGCTTCTCCCTGGCTGGGCATCGAACACGCATCACGTGCTGCCGACAGCTCCACAGCGCAGCACTCAACCGCTGCGCCACCAGGGAGACCCTTTTTTTTTTTTTAAGATTTATTTATTCATGTATACAAGAGCTGGGTGTAGGCCAGAGGTGTGGAGTGGTGAGAGGATTCACCAGACATAGAGTGGGGAGCAGAACAGGCAGATCTACTGGAGTACACTGCTGAGGGGAGCAGCGGGCAAAACAGGAGAGGTCTGCTGTGCCATGTGGGAATCTCCCTGGTTGGGGATCTAACACATACTTCAGTGGCTGTGGATAGCTTCATAGGCTGAGACTTAATCCCTTGCACCACCAGGGAGGCCGGAGATTTTTATCTTTTTTAAAAGCTGTTTATTAGGTATATGTATCACAACTTCTTGTCCAGTCATCCATCCATGGGTATTTAGGTTGTTTCCATGTCTTGGCTGTTGTAAATATTGTTGTTATGAACATAAGGGTGCATGTATCTTTTTGAATTAATGTGCTCATATTCTTTGCATAAATACCTAGGAATGGGATTGCTAGATCATATGCTATTTCTATTTTTAGTTGTTTGAGGAATCCCCATACCATTTTCTAGACAGTCTATTCACATTCCCATCAATAGTGTATGTGAGTTCCTTTTTTCCACACCTTTACCAACATTTGTTGTTTCCAGTCTTTTTGATGTAAGCCAATGCAGCTTTAATTTGCATTTCCCAAATAAGTGAAGTTGATCATTTTTTTCATGTGTCTATTGTTCATCTGCATACATTCTTCAGAAAAATATCAATTCAGATAATCTGCTCATTTTTTCATTGAGTTGTTTAGGTTTTTGTTGTTGAGTATGAGTTCTTTACATTTTTAGATAGAAACTCCTTGTTGGACATATGATTTTCAATATCTTCTCCCAGTCAGTAGATTGTCTTTTTGTCTTTGTTGTGGTTTCTTTCATTGTATAAAATCCTTTTTGTTTGATATAGTCCCATTTGTTTACTTTTACTTTTGCTTCCCTTGCTGTTGGAATTGAATCCCCAAAGTAATCTCTATGATCAATGTCCAGTCATGTATCAACTATGTGCTCTTCTATGTATTTTACAGTGTCAGGTCTTATATATAAGTCTTTAATCTGTATTGAATAAATTTACATGTATGGTGTTAAATAATAATGTTATTGTTTTGCATGTGACTATATCAGGTTTTCTAAAACCATTTGTTGAAGTGGATTTCCTCTCTCCATTGTATGGTCTTCACTCTTTGTCATAAATTAATTCCATATAGTCTATGTGTGGAGTTATTTCTGGATTCTCAATTCTATTCCTTTGTTTCCTGTGTCTGCTTTTGTTACAATAGCATACTTTTTTGATTACTATTACTTTGTAATATAATTTGAAGCCTTCATTTTTCTTTTTTTCTCAGGATTGCTGTGGCTCTTCAGGGTTTTCTGTGGTTCTATACAAATTTTAAAATTGTGTGTTCTGGGTTCTCCCTGGTGGCGCAGCGGTTAAGAGCTGCACTGTAGAGCAGTCAGCAGCAGCAACGCGAGTTCGATGCCCAAAGGGGAGATCCCCACATGGCGCAGCAGACCTCTCCTGCCTCTCCCACTGTTCCCCTCAGCAGTGTATTTCAGTATATCTGCCTGTTCTGCTCCCCACTCTGTCTCTGGTGAATCCTCTCGCCGCCCCACGCCTCTGGCCCATACCCCAGCTTGCATGCATAAATAAATAAATCTTTTTTTAAATTATGTGTTCTGTTCCTTGCAAAACACCATTGAGATTTTGATAGGGATAGTATGGAATCTGTAAATAGCTTTAGGTAAGAGCCATTATAACAATGTTTATTCTTCTAATCCATGAACAAGGGCTATCTTTCCTTTACTTTGTGTATTCTTTTATTTCTTTGAGGTTGTTCTATCCCTTCCCAATTTGAGAGTGTTTGTCAAAATGGGTGCTGAATCTTGTGAAATGTTTTTTTAGCTTCTATAAATATGATCATATGATTTTTATATTTGTGTGTCTGTGTGTGTGATGTTTTGCACTGATTGATTTGTGTATGGTGAACCATCCTTGTCTCCCTGGTATACCCTGAATCTCACTTTGTCATGATGTATGATTCTCTTAATAGATTATTGAATTTAATTTGCCAAGATTCTCTTGAGGATTTTTGCATCCAGCTTCATCAGAGATGAACAGCAGGGTAATGTGCATCTTATAAAATGTGTTTGCAGCATTCCACCCTCTTCAGTATTTTAAAAGAGTTTAAGAAGGCTAGGTAGCAGAGCCTCTTTTAAAGTTTGATAGAATTTACTAGTAAACGAATTTTAGTCCTGTAATTTTACTTTTATGGAGAATTACATTTGTGATTAGTCTGTTCAAATTATCTATTTGTTTCTGGTTCAGTCTTGGAAGGTTATATGATTCTGGAATTTTGTCCATTTCTCCTAGATTGTTAAATTTGTTTGCATATATGTGTCCATAATAGTCTTTTATGATACTTTGTATTTTTGTGACATCTGGAAAAGTATTTTTTAAAAGCTTTACATGTGTTCTAATGTAGTCAGATTTGAAAATCACTGGGTTGGATCATTGAATTGTCAAGGGTGGGGGGAAGATTTCCTTGAAAGGATCACATATATTTGTACACCAATCTCCATAACAGCATTATTAATAATACCAAATAGTAGAAGTAATCCAAATGGCCACTGACAAATAAACAAAGTATAGTATATACATAGGATGAGATATTATTAAGCCTTAAGAAGGAAAGAAATTCTTACACATGCTACAACATGGATAAATCTTGAAGACATGATGCTAAGTGAAGTCAGACACAGAAAGACAAATACCATATGATTTCACTAATCTGTAGTAGCTAACTTCATAGAAACAGAAAGTAAAAGATGGTTACCAAAGGTTGGGAGGCGGGGGCAAATCAAGAATTGCTGTTTAATGTGTATCATCTCAACTTCCCAAGATAAGAAAGTTCTGGAACTACATTGTACAACAGTGTGAATACACTTAACATTACTGAACTATACACTTAAATATGGCCAAGATAGTAAATTTTATGTTAGATGTTATGTTACCACAATTAGGTGTACGTTAAAAAAAAAATCCTTAAAGGATGAGGATGGTAGATACAGAGCAAAGCTTTCACCTCCACGCTTAGCAGACATTTCTTAATTTCACACTTCCACCACTCCACACAGAGGCCACATCCCTTATACAAGAGAGGACAATGTGAGAAGAAATGAAGAGAAAGTGGAGTGATTAGGGTTGTGTGTCTTTGTATTTGAGAGAGGGGATGAGCGAGTGAGAGTGGGGGACAAAAGGGGGCAGATTATCCTCCAAAAATGGCAAAGAGTACTAGGGATGGGAAAAAAACATAATAGGTAAATTCCCATCAGGCACACAATGTACTCTAAATATTTCATAGTGAGCAGGATGTGAAAGATTCTTTGTCTTGCCATATGACTATAGAGCCTTACTAGCACACTAACTAGACACAGATTATTGACAAGTGACTCAGCCAATCAGACAGGGATGTGGGGTTGCCTGTCCCTGGACCACTTGGAGGTGAGAGAAATTCTGGTTAGGCAGACAGGGTAGAAGCCCCATGGAGAGTGAAGGAGTAACCAGAGAATGGAAAATCACAGGCCCTGTTCCTGTAAGTAGGAGACAGTCTCAAATGCCTAATAAGAAGGGTGCTGGGGGTGGATATTGGTGATGACCCCATGTTTTGAGCTGCCTATATTAATCTTTAATGAGCTTCCCACATTTCTAGCTGTGTCTATGCTAATCTGTACCAAACTACCTCTTCACACATATTCAACAGATAGATCTCCCTCGGCAAACTACATATGGCAAGACAAAGAATCTTTCACATCCTGCTCACTATGAAATACTTAGAGTACATTGTGTGTCTGATGGGAATTTACCTATCGACATCAGCAATTTGGGGGTAACCGGCTTCGGGTACCCCTTCCCTGTCATCACAGGGAGTCTCTCTGCTTTCCTATGGCTGAATAAACTTTCTAACACTCACTGTTCACCAACCATGTATCAATTTTCGTAGCATGAGACAAGAACTCAGCTGATGTCATGCAACAGAGGGGCACACTCAACCCTTTGTCCTCAGTTCCCCCTCGGGCTGCCACTTTACAGGATTGGCCGGGAGCAATCAAGCATCTGTGCTAAGGGCCTGATGCACCCGCAGGCTGAGAGCTGTCTGAGTCAGAAACCACTTCATAAACAGAGAGGTGTTAGTAGAGGCTTTTTGTGACACTTCACTTGACACTTGTCTGAACTAGGTTTCCACCTTTGTGGAGCCAACATTTTTTGAGAAGATGAGCCAACACCTTTCAATGAGTCACATCCTCTGGAGGTGTTCTCTCCCCTTCTGTCTTCACAATCCCTTTTGCCTTTTAAAACTAGAGGAGAAAAATGTGATATTATTCTCTTCAATAATTGGGTTCTCTGTCCCAGTCTGGCAAAGCCAAAAATCTATGAGGAAGGAAGCATGTGGTTCACACTTAGGATGTGGAGGGACTTTAACTGCATAGAGGGGGCTGGGTTGTTCCCAAAATAATCGTTACTACAAAGGCAAATCAATGCTTGAAGATTTGCTCCCTGCTTTTGCACTAATTAGTGTACAGAAGGGAGGAGGAAGGGGATAAGCAAAAAGCAGCCACCAGCTGTGAAGATTTGTTATGTTAATTAACAACATGATCAGACAGGAAGACCACAGTCAAGTCTGATCAAGGCTGGTCCTAAACTGCCCCGGGACTTGGGCATGCAGGAGGGGAGTCACTTCCTTTAGGGCTGCCCTTACTATCCTAACAGCAAGGGGTCAGCACTGAAACCCTAAAGTCCCTTCAAGTGGGTGCCCAGAAGTAGCTCCCACCCCCCAAGTCAGGTACCTGGGAACCCAAACACTTGGAGAGGACTCTCTGTTAAGGCCACAATCAAACTGCTGACTCAGGCCACCTCCAGAAAGTTTTCTCATGGTATCAAGGCTGTATATTATGTTGGCTTTAAGTGTAGGTTTATAAGATAGGATAAACGGGTTAGTGAGCAGGAGAACATCAAGGGGAAGTGTGGAGCAGAGTTGAGAGTCTAGTGATGAAGAATAATAGTACTCTATTATTAGTGAAGTAACTCTACTTTTTAAAAGGGGGTTGCAAGTCTGCACAGTTGTTAAGTGCACTCAAAAACAACCTGATGTGTTTGCTTTAAACCTCTTCATTTTTCCTGTGCACAAAGAAGCCATCTTGCAAATGTACCTGCTTCTTGATGTGATGAAGGCAATTTATCTGCTTGCTGCTTCATCAATGTCTGGAGATGGATGAGTAGCTCTTTGCAAATGATTTGATCCCAAGTCCCTAGGCAGAGCCAGGGTCTAGAGCCCCTACCGTTGCTTCCCATGCTCCCTGAAATTGTCCCTTCAAATGCAAGTAGCTCCACTAGATACTGTGTGTGTGTTGGGGTGAGGCGTAGGGAGAAACGTTCCATTGGGATCAAGAGGTTGTATAGCTGGAAGGCAACTGAGAGACCACACAGGACACAACAGTCTCATTTTGGAAGTGATGGCACTCCTGAAAGGTGCAAAGACAACGCCGAGGGACCACTGGCCAGAAGCAGAGCCAGTGGAAACCTGGGCTCCCACACCTGGCCTGCACGCTTTCCGTTGTCCTGCTCACTGGCACAGTCTGAGTCTGCGCTGTCACTGTTACTTGCTGAGGAATATCGCATGTGCCTCTCTGGCTCCAGCAACCTTGGGGGGAAGGCTAAAGGGCAGGAAATCATTCATTCACTAACCAAACATTGATTACTGAGGCCCTGTCTTGTGCCAGTGATGGGGTTAAGCTCTGAGGACACAGGGGAAGGACTCACAGTCCAGTGGGAATAGCAGAATCACGAACCAAAACCCATCTGTAATTGTTTTACTCTAAGAAGTAGACATTGGAGGACAGGAAAGGAGCAGCAAGCTGCCCCGGGAACTGGAAATGCCTCCCTGGAGGGGTTGGTGTTTGAACTGAGCCACAGTCCCCTCCCCTAGCAATATCCACCTCCTGGCCTTTCCTGCAACCTTTCTGCTAGGAAGTCAGCACCTCCATACCCTTTATATGCTCCCCTGGCAGCTCAGCATGCAAAGATCCACCCTCCCCATAAGTGCTTCCTGCTCTCTTCTCATTCTCCTTCAAGACTAACTCGCCATCTTACTGGGATGAGGAAAATGTCCTAAAAATAGATGGCAGTGGTTGCTCAGTTCATTTAGTAAAAATAATTGTGTTGTAAACTTTGAATGGATGAGCTGTATAGCATGTAAACTATAACTCAACAAAGTTGTTCTCAAAAAATTCCCAACACTTTTTGTGTTGTAGCAGTCAGAGAAAATTACAGCAAAGGAAATTTAGGGTGAGAAACTGTTATACACACATCTCTGTGGAAAGGGAAGAAGCATCACAGTGCCCTGACCAAGCACCTTTTCCCAACCCCCCACCCCTTACATGCAGTTTCCTTGGGTTACAATTCCCAACATGTCATGAACCTGCTGAGTGGGGGCAGCTGGGAAGGAGCAAGGTGGATATACAAATGGAGGTAGAACAAGGAGGAAAAGGAGACACAGTTGGAGGAGACATTGGAGAGAGACGCACAGAGAGGAGACATGTGAAGGAGAGACTTGGATAAGAGACCCTCCAGTGAGAGACATATGGGGAGGCCACTACTGGTCCTTGGCAGACACAATGGCAGCCATTATCTTGACCTCTATTGGATTATATGGTACATTTTGAATTTTGGGTCTCTCCTTCTACTGCAACTCCCCCAGATCTGCCTTACCCCTTTCTTTGGGTTCTCTGTCAGAGGTGCCTTCAACTTGTGGCAAGCTTTCAGCCTCAGTCACCCCACTTGGGGCCGAGCCTATTTAGACCAGGCATTTGCCCACAAGAGGATAGGTAATTCTTGGAGTTTTATTGGGAATCTGTTATTTAAAAACCTTTCTTCTCTCTCTCCTTGTCTCTCTCCTTGTCTCTCCTTCCCCTCATCCCTATTACCAGTTAAATGTCTTTTACTCTGAGTTTGCTATCTCTTAGAGTATTAGAATATGTGCATGGCTTGACCCTTTTTAGAATGTGCACCTGCTAACAGTTTTGGGTCCCTGGTTACCCCCTTGGTCACACGCATACAGAGTGGTATGTTGTGATAAAAATGGGATGAGGAATTTGATCAGATTGGGGGCGGCGGGTTGCTAAACTGGATTTGGTAAATCAGGGGGATTCTTGATAAAACAACTAAACCAGCCAAGGTCGAAACTCAAGTTACCACCGTCATCAAGGAGAGGGCTCAGAAAAGCCTGACTCAGGTATGGTCAAGGAGAACATCTTTGTCAGAGTAACCTGGGACCTGCAGGAAGTCACACAGTGGATGGAAGCATTGCTTTTTGATCCACTGGTCCCTGGGAAGGAGGCTGTGAGGGGCACAGCTGAGTCTGTTGGGGAGAGGGATGTCTTTTTGAGAGAGTTAGGACCTAGGAGGACATGGGGTGAGGAATTGAGAAAGGCCTTCCTGGGGAGGAAGGAGTTCTCAGCCTCTATTTGGGAGCAAAGATTTTCCTGTCTGGATGACAAGGAAGAGAAATTCAAGGAGCCAAGAGCCACCAACTAGTCAGTTGGTGCAACAGGTGGGGACAGCTGGCCCACGGCAATGTTCTTCCATTATTCATGTGCCAGCATTTTCTGGACAGCTGCTGTGTGCCAGGCCTGGGAACAACTAAGACATGGGCTTTTCCATTAGCTGCTTAGTGTCCCCTAGAATGAGCAACTTATCTGACCATCAAAGAGCCAGGAGAAATGACCACGAGATGGCAGGATTCAATAGAGAGCCAGAGAAGGAGCAGCCAGCTCACCTTTGAGGGCTAATGGGGGGTTTCCTTAAGGAGAAGCCATCCAGAAGACTTAAAGAAGAGAAGGTCTTAAGATAAGATGGAGCAAAATTATTCCAGGAAACTGTCTGGGGGCAAAATGGAGTGTGGTGCGTTTGGGAACTGCAAGTGTACCATTTGTATGGAGGCCTAACGTAGGAAAGTAGGTGGCGGTGGCAGAAAGATAAGGCAGGGGCCAGATCATGAAAGACACAGATCTGAGCAGTCTGCCTAGGCTGCTTCCAACTCTTTGGAATAAAGAAATTGACCTAAAGATGGAAGACTTTCTCTATCCTTTGAGACTCAGGACACAGAGATACTAAATCCACAGAGAAAAATAATGAGATATCGGGGCATTCTGATAATATGGAGTTTAGATTACATGGCCAAAGTGAAGTGGCCTGGAGATCATTGCTTTTCAAACGAGGTAATGAGGTTTAGTGTTGTGCTGGTTCTTTCCTTTCTTTTCAGGCATTCTACAGAAAGCACATGAGCCGTGGCCACTTTTCCTTAAGCACCATTTTTACATCTCAGTTCTCTGCTCAAGAATTTTCAGAGGCTTGCCCTGCCCATCCCATCAAGTCTGAGTTTCTCTCTTTGGGTTTTAAACTCTCCATTAGCCAACTCCCTTTTTTCTCCTTGTTTTACCTAGGGTGGATATCCCTACCAGCTTTCTCAACATTAATGCATTTTATTGATTGCTTTAGACCCAGCCCTGAGAGTTTACATGTTGTTTGAGAGAATTTTATAGTCTAAGAACGTAAAAAGGGACCAGCAGATGTGAGGAGGACAGCCTCGGGCGTTCAGAGAAGAGAGCCCAGAGAGGGCCTACACCCCTGTGCACTGGCCTCAGTGCCTTTGAACACTAGTTGAGATCTGGTGGGTGGCAAAGAAAGTGATATGACAGGGCCTCCCTGGTGGCCTAGGTGTTGAGTCTCAGTGCTATCACTGCGGTAGCCTGAGTTCTATCGCCTGCCGGGGAGCTGAACTGCATGGCGCAGCAGACCTTTCCTTTCTTGTCCACTGCTCCCCTCAGCAGTGTACTTCAGTAGATCTGCCTTTTCTGCTTCCCACTCTGTCTCTGGTGAATCCTCCCACCCCCTATACCTCTGGCCTACACCCCAGTTCTTGTATGCATAAATAAATAAAAATAAATCTAAAAAAAGTGATATGACAAAGGAAGAAGGAATAAACATGAAATTGGAAAGTAATACACAATTGTAAAGATCACAGTGTCTAGAGTAACATGTACCTGCCAAGTGGCCTTTAGCCACATTTCTCATGTGTACACATCTAAGGATCATCTCTACCCCAGCAGGGTTATTATGGAGAGAAAGTTAAATGAGGAACTACATGCAAAGAACTCAAAGCATTCCACACAATGCCTAGCAGAGCGCTCTCAATAAATGGTAGATATTAGTATCCATAATAATGATGCTCTGAAAAAATACAAATTGCAAGGTCAGGTCCCTGTCCCAGGGACCCTGCTGCTCATCCACCTACCAGCTATGTGACCTTGAGCAAGTGACTTCCGTCTCTCTGTTTCTTATTTTCTTTATCCATATTATGGGAGTATCTGTATCTATCACAGCCATCTCTGTGAAGAATAGCACTGGTATCAGCTCTCAGTCTGGAAGGTGGGGTAAAAACTGAAGGAGAGGGTGAGGGTGAGAAGAGTGTGTGCATAGGCTTGAAGAGCTGCTGCCCACCTTCAGCACCCAGTGATACTGGCAGATAAATAGGCAGACAGTGGAACAAAACAGTCCAGAAATACATCCAAGTACATATAGGACATTGTGATATTCTCTGAAATTGATGAGAAAAACTGAACTGCTCAATAAATAGAGTTGAAACCATTGGACACCCATCTGGAAAAGGTGGCTCTCACCCTCGTCCTCTCAGATGATCTGATGGGGGATGAGGAAGGTAAGCTGAGCAGATAGGGAAGAGGTGGGCTAGAGACGCTCCATGTTTTTGACATTTTTGAAGTTGGACCTACCCAAATGCATCACCTGTCTTAAAAAGTTACAGGGAAAAAAAGGCAAATAAAAAGTTTTCTGGAGGTGATGAAAGATGAATGGTCCAAAAGAACCTGGAGCCCTACCCTTGAGATGCTTTCTCTGGTAAGTGCACCCCATCCTTGTAACAGGCTATCTGTCACACCAACAGTTGAGGCCAGCACAGACAGAACTGAGAAAAGGGGCCGAGGGTTCTGGGAAGTTCCTTTTGCCTCCCTGCCTATCATTGTACTTTGGACCATGACTTCATGCAGTCATGAACTGTCTGGGAAGGGAGGACAGTCAATGTGTCCACTTCCCAGAATACTGGTAAGTTGACCAGGTTGAGAGATCAGAAATCCTGAAGGCCTAGGGCCTGGACAGTAAGTTTGACAGTGCATATGTGACTGGGGGTGGCACTGGCACTGTCAGACCCGCAGAAAGCCAGAGAGTATCAGTGCAGAGGGAGCAGTAGAATCTCTGAGGCAGAAGTTCTCAGCATTCACTGAGAGAGGGCAGGAAAAGGAGGAAGTACAGACATTTCCCCAAGTTCATTCTCTCTAGACCTTCCAAAGATGCCAGAGGATGTATATAATGACTTCAGAAAAATCTCTCAGGACCAGTAGTCCTCCACAGTGATTTAAATTCAATTATTGCTCAACCACAAAAGCTTACACTGCCCAGATTTGAAATACCAGGCCCTTCACCCCTGCTAAGTGGCTCCAGGGAATTAGTGATTCCAACAAGCTCCTCCCTCCCTGACTACACCCTCCTTTACCCTAAAATGCTCCCTCCTCTCTCCTTGATTGTTGTCCTCTCTCCCTGACAGTTCCCTCTTCTCTCTCACAGCGCCCTCCTCCTTCCCTGATTGCCCCCTTCCTCCCTTCCTAACTGCTCTTCTTCCCTCCTTGACTGCTCCCTCCTCCCTTCCTGCCTGCAGCCCCCTCCAGAAAGTAGTCAGGCCTTGTCCCATTGTCCCAGCCTTGGATTTGTACCTCCTACTGGATTCACCTCAGTGGGTGACATGGTACAAACGAGAAAGAAAATTAACGCAAAATCAATGCAAGCCATAAACTCTTACTCCTATGCCCTCCCCCATCCTGATGTTAAATCCACTGCAAGAAATTATTATTTTATTAACTTATTCCTTGATTATAAAAGAACTCTGTCTCTGGGTCTTACACTGGAGAATAGACACGGTGACTATGCCATTATAGAAATGTCCAAAAATACAGAACGAGTATGAGGAAAAGAATTTAAACACCAAATATCCTACCTTCCAGGATCACAGTTACCCTACTGGTGTATGTGTTCCCAGTCTTTTTATTAAAATCTGGTTGATATAGTAAATGAATACATATTAATATATGAAATCAATAATATATACTATAGGAGAGCAAAAATTTGCACCGTAAAATATGACTTTTTGGCAAAAGTTTGACTTTAGGGAGGGGATCCACTAGGTGTGGAGATTGTTTTTGATATTTATATTTATATGTAAACTGTTCTCTGTGAGGTCCTTTCCCAAAAGGGCCTAATCTCATCTCTTTTCCATGGAGAAGGCAAAACTTAAATCTGCATATTTTGTTTCTAGTATTTCCCTGATCCTCCATACCTGCCCCTTCTTTTCCTCCCCCAGTCACCCCTGTCTTAGATAAGCTGTACTGGGGAGTTACTCAGTCACGGTGGGCATCTCTCATGTGTACAGGAGGTATACATATTATCATTAGACTTTGTGGGTTTTTTCTCCCACCCATCTTGATTACTTACTGATGGAGTTCAGATGATGGGGTTCGGTACATGGGGTTCTTGGATTCATCTGAGAAATAATTCAGCCGATGTTCCCATTCAACAGCACACAGCAAGTTTATTGAGGAAAAGAGAACAAGGAAAGAAAGATGCCCGCATACACACAGGCGGGCAATCTTAAAAAGCAAGGGCAGGGCAAGGAGTATTCTTTTATAACATTCTTTGATGGAATTATTGTGGAAAGTATCCCTTTGGGGTCAGAGTGATTCCAGGAAGACAGACCACATAATGTGGAAAACCCAGTGGGCCTTGGGAACCTAGGAGAACCCACAGGCCCAGCCAATCAGCAAGGGACACAATGCCAGAGACACCCAATGGCTGAACCCTCCACTCCTTGCCCACTCTACCCATATAAGCACCTACTTCTTGCTTCCTTACTGGTTACCCGTTCAGGATCCCTCTCTGCTCAGAGAGCTCACGTGTCCTTCCTCTTATCTATCAATAAGTCTCTTGCTTTGTTGGTCTCCAGCTGAATTCTTTCCTCGCTCAGACAAGAACTGAGAGATGCCCCAGGGTCCCCAGACTGCGGGCCAAATTCATATCTACAGGGTCTCCCAGTTTTGCTCTCCCTTTGGCTTGGCTGCCTCTGTGGAGGTGGAAAGGTCCTCCTGCTTCTGCTCAGATCCATGTCCACCCTCACCCCTACCCCTCACCCCCCCCCACCCTTTAGATGGACCTATCTGCAAATCTTTTCAT